>BROE01000022.1:10533111-10555611 GCA_036571765.1 Plecoglossus altivelis
TCTAATCATAGGCAAATGACATCACTCTTAGGATTTCCTTTGTTCCTCAGAGAGACCACCATCTCTCTCCCCGATCTCTCCCCAATCCCCCCTGTCTCTACCTCCGCCCCTACTCTCTCTCTCTCTCTCTCTCTCTCTCTGTCTCTCTTCCTCTCTCTTCTCTCTCTCTCTCTCTCTCTCTCTCTCTCTCTCTCTCTCTCTCTCTCTCTCTCTCTGCTCTCTCTCTCTCTCTCTCTCTCTCTCTCTCTCTCTCTCTCTCTTCACTACAGGAAAGGTGAAACCTGCCTGTGCACTTCACCGCTCTGAGGAACAGAAGTGCGTGTGCTTTCCCCTTCAAGCATGTGCCGCCCCCTACCTACCTACCTACCTACCTACCTACCTACCTCCTCCTCCCCCCCCCACGCACACAGTAAGTCTCGCTAAACAATATGCCAGCAGCCATCCTAAACATGCTCAGTGAAGCACTCAAGGCGCTGCTAAGAATAGCTCCCTGCTCTCTCTCCTCCCCCCTTTCCTCCGCCTCCTGTCTTTTTATAGCCTCGCCGGGGGAGAGGGCAGACATTTATAGAAGGAGAGGCCTGCGCTCTCTGCTCCATGTCTGTTAGGCTCCCAGCTGACAAGACTCATGTTGACACCACGCTCGCACACGTGCGCGCGCACACGCGCACACACAAACATATACGTTCATCCGTTCCACCGCAGATATGTGAGCTGTATGAAAAATGTCTTCCGTACATTGTACCACAGCCAGACCCTACAGTGGGTAGGAGCATGGAGATGTTTCCTTTCCCCAGACCCACTACTGTTTGTGTGTGTGTGTGTGTGCATTTTTGTGTGTGTGTGAATATAATTCTTGATTTAGCAACGGCTCACCGTGAAGCTGTTGTTGACATTCTTTGTGCTGGACTCCGCAACGCTGGCGTCTGATAGGTCCACCTCATCGAAGATGAGCGACTGCAGAGAAAAGAGGAGGAGGAGGAGGAGGAGGAGGAGGAGCAGAGCACAATTAGCGAATCAGCGCTCGGCCACGCAAGACCAGGTGAAACAAGACTTCAATCTCCTTCCAGCATCTTATCTCGTCCAGCTACGGTATGAGAGCTCGCTGTGACGAAGCCAGACCAAAAGCTGATGCACGCTGTGGCTGCTGGAGTCTTACAGGACCTCTACATGACAGGGTCAGGGCCACCCTTCCACAGCCAAGCTGTTCCACACTGGAAACGAACCTGGCCCGGTACCCTGAACTCCTCTGCCTTTAAATGACCTCCATTCCTTCCTAACCATCTATCATCCGCGATGATCGCACGGATGATGTAGACGCGAATGGGGCTCATTTGAAGTCGGAGGAACAGTGAGATGAGCAGCCCCATGCATAATGACAAGGTTCCTGAGGAGCGTCAGTATCGCAGTATCACTGCTGATAATGCTTTCCCTCACTGATACAGGGACACTCCATTGAAGCATGACGTCTACTGACGCTTCACAAGGGGCCGATTCTGTCCCTTCCACCTGGATTCAGACTCCCCGTCTAGCGGGCCTCCACCCAGCACCGGCACACGGAGCAGAGAGCCGCAGCTGCCACCGGCAACCTGATATCTAAGCACACTGACTGATGACATCACTGAAGGCCAGCTGAGCCCCCTCTTAAAGGGCCGGAAGCCAAATACGTCTAACTGTCAAAGGAATGCCATCCGTGAGTGTGTGGGTCTGTGCGTGTGCGTGTGCGTGTGTGTGTGAGTGTCAGGGAGGAGCCTATAAGGCTACAGCTGTCAGAGGGAATGCCCTGTTTATGGCACACTCTTCAGGGCTGGTTTAAGAGCAGGTTCAGGACAACAGCCAGCCTGTATGTGTGTGTGTGTGTGTGTGTGTGACAGTCTGTGAGAGCAGCGGGGGAGGGGTGGTAAAATACGTGCGTGTGTGTGTTGGCGTGGGCATGCCAACACAAACACTGCACCCGCTTCCAGCACACTTGGCTGTCGTGCCGTGGCAGGCGTCACGTGGGCATGAGTGTGCGCGTGTGTGCGTACGCGAGTGTGGGTTCCTGCCTGTGGGGTCTCAGCAATGACAGAGCTCGCTTTCTCTCTGTCGCACGCACACACACACAAGCACACACACAAGAACACACAAGCACGCACACACACACAAGCACACGCACACACACGCACACGTACACACACACACAGTCTCTTTGTTCTCCGCTGTTTTCACGGTGTCCGCGATGGGTGGTGGAGAAACACAGTCTATCCTCTTTATTCCTGGGCTGCGTTTCAGTATCCTGCAGCGTTACTTTCCCTGCCTACCTAGGCCTCCCCAGACCAGAATGTTCAAATTGCTAAAAAAAAATTCCGAAGCCACTACGATAAGGAAGCGAGGCCAGAGGAGAGGAGGCAAGGAAAGGAGAGGAACGGAGACGGACCACGATGACGGACGGACGCAAAGTAGAGGTCAGAAGCGATGCTAAAGCATGGATGTGGGAACGGGGAGGGAAGAGGACGATGAATGTTTGGAACGGCTTCTCAGAGCCTTTGACTCTCACGGCCATCCTGTTATCCACTTAAGGGATGGGCAACCAGCATGTCTGCCACAGTGGCCACCGGGCAACCAGGAGAATCTGCTGCTGCATTACTTGTGCTGATTCTAGGATGGAAATGAGGCTTACGCAACCATAGGGTCCGGTCCAAAGTTTCCCATCCCCAGACTAGTGTCGGGCTGCCTTCCTTATTGGTGGGGTGGGGCAGAGAGGTGTATGAGTGGGGTGAAGAGGAAGGTGGATGGGTGTGGGTGACACTATGGGGTGGCAAGTTGACGCTATGCTTCCGGCTGTGCTGACCCGCATTGTCACCAGACCTTCCTCCGATCCGCTGGCGCCGAGCGGTGGGGGGGCCCGCCGGGGCCCCGCCCAGCACACAGAGAGCACCCTCCAGCACACCCGGCTCCGGGACACACCTCTCAGCGCCCGCTCCTGCCAGCGTGCCAGGGCACTGCCCGTCTGCCACACAGCAGGGAGCGCAGAGAGTCAGGAGAGGTTGGAAGGAGAGAGGAAGGGAGGAAGGTAGGTAGGAATAAACGAAGGGAGGAAAGAAGGAAGGAAGGGAGGTTGGTAGGAAGAAAAGAAGGAAGGTAGGTAGGTTAGATAGGTAGGAAGGAAGGAAGGAAGTAAGGAAGGGTAAAAAAGGGTGAGGGAAAGAGTAGGAATGGGTAAAAAGTAATGAACAAAAGAGAGAGGGAGGAAAGGGGGAGGTAAGGAGTAATAACATTAACTAGGTGAGGTCATAGAAAAACAGAAGGTAACAAAGGAGAAATAAACAAGCGCTATGTTGGTGCAAAGAGGTCAGAGGGTGTATCTGAAGGGAGATGGAGTCAGAGAGGCCTGGAAGACTGAGCAACAGGAAGACGCTGTGCAGGCTGTGGACCTGGACCTGGACCGGGTCGGACTCAGACCACAGACTGACTGTTAGATTGAAAACCCCTTTGGGCTGGTTCTGGTTCGTTGTCTCAGGTTCTGGGGTTATCCAGTCAGGAATCACACAGGTCTGTAGGTGCAGGTTGCAAACACACACACGTGCAGCCTGAGGTCTGCGGGACCTCAGGCTGCGTGTGTGTGTGTGTGTGTTTGTCTAAGAAGCGATGTGCCGACATACCTTGGCATCTTTGGCGTAATAGAGTGTTCGTCCTCTCAGTTTGAAGTAGCGCTTTTTCCACCTCTGGAAGGAACTGGTCTGTTTCAGCAGTAATCCCTCTTTCACACTCGTCTAGAGGGAGAAAAGAGAGAGGAGGGAAGGATAAACATTTAACTAAAGACACACAAGCCCACATACGCACAAGCCCACATCCACACAAGCCCACATACACACAAGCCCACGTACACACAGACATGAAAAGACGAACAGTGTCCAGCCTCCTGGCATTGACCACACCTCTGTGTTTATCTACAGGAAACTGTCAAGATAAAGAGTGTGTGTGTGTCTCCAGACCCAATTTTACGCATGAGGGACAGGGGATAAGCCGAACGTTAGAGAAGAAAGACAAGTCATTACACACACCAGCACTCAATGCTCTCCTCTGCTCTTACACACTCCAGCCCTTCTCTTGTATCCCGGGGGGGATAGAGAGAGGGAAGAGAGAGGGAGATAGACAGAGAGAGAGAGAGAGAGAGAGAGAGAGAGAGAGAGAGAGAGAGAGGGAAGAGGGAGGGAGATAGACACAGAGAGATAGGGTAGAGAAAGAGAGTGAGAGATAGGCGGGAGAGAGAGAGAAATAGAGAGAAAGAGAAAGAGAGAGGGGAGCAAGAGGGATAGAGAGAACGGAGGACTGAGTATAATGATAAAGAAGAAGAAAATGAAGATTCTGGAAAGACATGTGTCTTAATAACCTCGTTGGCGATCAAACTCAGCGGTGGGGACATGCTTACTGATACACACACATCTGTCTTTCACGCCACAAGTTTGACATACTTTAAAGACATTCTCAAAGTGTGGAAAAAGAGGTTGACGGTGATGTTTTACCCTAAAAGGCGTTCATTATAACTTTTATTAGGAAACCACTGCAATCAGGAGGAAGAGAAAGAAAGTAGGAAAAAAAGGACAAAGCGATGGAAAGAGAGAGAGGGAGAGAAAGAGAGAGAAAGAGAGAGAGAGAAAGAGAGAGAGGGGGAGAGCGAGATAGAGAGAAAAGAGAGTGAGAGAGAAAGAGAGAGAGAAGGAGAGAGTGCACAGGGTGACAAGGTTACCCTGTCACCTCCACCAGAGCAACTCTGTCACCTTAGATCAGCTCACCTCTACCAACAGTGAAACACACACGCACACGGAAATGCTGGGTGGAGAACCAGCACTCTGGGGGCACACAGGGGAAGGTGGGAGCCACACACACACACACACACACACACACACACACACACACATGCACAGAGAGCTATTTATAGCTGAGGAAATCTGCTTTCCGAGGGGAGAATTCCAAACAGAAAAGCAGGCACGCTGTGATCTGACATCCTGCCGGCCAGCTGTCTCATCCCTGGCCCCCTCACACTCCAACACTCATGCTGTCACACCGTCACCTCACTCCGCTGTACTCGTACACACACACACACACACACACTCCTCCGTGGGACACTGTCGTAATTGTCTGACCAGCGTGGAGAATACGTGTAACATTCTCCTTGAGCACACTCATTATCGCTCTCACTCACATGCCGACACGTGTACCCTCACACGCACACACGCACTGAGACCAAAGTCTTGTCTGCTGGACTGTTTACATGCTTCAAATGTAAATTCCTTCCCTGTACATAACAACAGTGTCCAAGCCCTGAATTCCACCAGTGGATTAAGGTGAAACCCGGCTATACAGGGACTACCACCATACAAGGATGTGGCCAAGGCCTCTGCCCATGGCTCGAAGAGACGGAGCCTGAGGACAGGACAACCCTGAGACAGACACAGTGTCTTATGTCAGCCAGGCACAGTAGGCAAGGGGAGAGATAGGGTAGGGTGAGGTGAGGTGCTGGGCAGGGTAGTGTAGGCTAGGGTAGGGTAGCCTAGGTCAACGTTAGGTGCTGGGGGTTGTGTAAGAACAGGATAGGATAGGGCAGGGCAGAGCAGGTAATGTATATGCTCCCCCCTCCCACCCCAACCCACCCCCCACCCCCCCACCCCCCCAGTATCAGCTAGGATAGCGATATCTCTCTCAAGAGTTTCCCTCCGCTGTTCGGCCCCTCTATCCAATCAGCGGCAAGGCCGGTTAATCCAAATCAGATCAGCGGGAACACAAGCTCGAGTGACCGTCATGAGGGGCGCATGACCGAGCGAGAGGAGGGGAGGGGAGCGGCCGCGCATCAGTCACACCGCCGCACACAGGACTGCTGTTATTCTCGCTCGCGGAGCAGGCCCACGGGCGCACGAGCGGACCCACCCAAGATGGCAGGTCGCGGGGCGGCGCGGACGCCTCCGTCCGTGAGGTCTCAGACGATTCCCTTCCGCGAGCAGCTTCGCGGATCCGAGGGCCGAAGCTGTGGTATGGACACCGCGTTTGGCTCCTGTCTACGAGCTGTACTACAACACTGGAAACACACACTGCTGACAGAGGGCTGGCATATCATCTTTCATTCCCTCTCCGTCTCCCTTACACACCGCACGCACACACTGGCAACGGGCGCGCGCACGCACGCACACACAACAACTCCTTGACTCCAACCACTGAATGTCTATCTGCTCAAGCCGTCTGGCAGCTGAGAAGAAGCCAGGGGTTGCTGTTATAAGGGTTTCAGAGAAGCTGGTAATACTCCTCAGGTTATCAGCTGCTACTGATCCAGGAGTCAATTGAAGGATTCTTTAGGAAAGGATTCCTTGGAGAAGAGAGATGGTTAGGGGGTTATTACTCATCCATAACCCCCTCTGACTACATATGAGAGTATTTGGGAGCAGCAACTCAAATTTGAAGTCAGTGGAACTTATTGTTTCTCCCGGGTCAGAGAGGAAAAAAAAAGTGACTTTGTTCTAGTTTCTTGTTCTATTTTCCAGTTTGTCCCTCCTTGGCCTCCTTAGTCCCTCTCTATGTCTCTTGCCCTTTCCTGTTGCCAAGTGGGCCAGAAGGGATCTATTAATAGGCCCGCTAGCACTCGCTCCACACTGCCTAAACTGTGAGAGAGAGAGAGAGAGAGGAACAAAATGATGCCATACAGAACTGAGTAACCCTACCACAATGTCCTGAACACACACACACACCTCTCTTTGGCCCAGACACACTCCTTCCTTTCCTCTTTCTTCTTCTCTAAAAAAAAACCCCCCAACCCCACACTAACCCTTATGCACTGCGGACACACACACGCACAACAAGCACATGCACAACAAGCACACGCACAAGCACACAAACACACGCACACACACGTACACACACGCATACACACAATGGATAAAGTACAACTCCAATGAGCCTAGCAGCTGTGGGAGGGAGGGGTGTGGAGAGAGGGAGGGGGGTGGAGGGAGGGAGGAGGTAGAGCAGGAGTTCCCTGAGAGAGCAAATGTAGAGAACAGCCGGCAGCCTGTCCCTGAGGAGAAATCAGTCAGTCAGCCAGCCAGCCAGCCTGTCAGTCAGACACTCAGTCAGTCAGACCTCCTTATAGTGCTTATAGCTAGCTACTGTCATCAAGATGTTATTGTTGCACTGAATTCTCTCAAAATTGATAGCAGAAGTAGCAGAGATGCGGTCACTTTGTGACTCTCCTTGACTCTGACCAGTAACATTCGTGCTCGCAATGGACTTCCGATCCTCGATTTGCTGTACTCCCTTCCTTCACTAAAATATTCTGCAAAACGAATAAAAATGGCCAATTGCAAACGTTCCGGCAGGCTCTGGGAATAACAGGAGCGAAGCGAACACCAACAGTCACCGGCCTCCATCTCAGTCCTACTGCAAGTACACGCTCATCTTAAACGCCAACCCTCGACCTAGACCCTAACAATAGCCTCCTGTATTTTGTATACGCGCTACGTGTACATGGCTTGAATGAAAGCATCTGCTACATGGATAAAATGTCCAATGTAACCGATCCTTCTGTACCCCTCCTCCTCCAATCAGTGAGAGCAGTGAGAGCAGTCGGCGCTGGAGCCATTGGGCCCCGTCACATGAGGTCAGTGATGACACATGGTTCTGCTTTAGTCCTGTCCAAACCCAGATCGACGCAGGAAATATGGCTCGCAAGGCAGGACAGAATGTTTGGACGTTGGGTTTTGCCATCGCATGCTTTCAGCAAGGACCTGGTTCATTTTCACGTCTGCGCGGACGACCCAAGGGAAGCTCTTTTATTCCGCAGAGATCCGCATAATTGCATGTCATTTCCTGCATTCTAAACTCAACACTTTAGTCAAGTTTTCAAAGGCAAACACCCACCATACCCAGGAATAAACACACACACGCACACGCACACGCTCGCACAGACATGCTCGCGCTACCACACACCCCCAAAGCCGTAACACAGAGGCCTTAACGTGTTGGGGAATTACACCTTGTCAGTGTTTGGCATGTAATCATGTCGTCGTCGGTGACAGCAAGGCGTGGTGTGAGGGGGAGGCAGGGTCCAGGGTTACAATTACACACAACACTACACGCATAAGAAAACCCTCTTGAGGAGGAGAGAGGGGAGGAGAGGGGAGGAAAGGCAAAGGCACAGGGAGAAGACAGGGGGAGAGAGGAGCGAGGACAATAAAGAAAAGAAGGGAATGCTGGATGGAAAAGGGTGGAGAGCGCCATGATTTCCAAAACCCCGTCGCTGTAAATGACGCTCTTGTCCTGCCTCCACAATACTTCGTCTCTTATCCGGGCAGACAGGATGATGAGTGAGTGGGAGACGGAGGTGAATAAAGCTCTGTATCTTCAGACAGCAGATCGGTTTACCTCCGCCCACGGCAAACTCCAGCCGTTCAGCCTGTTGTCTGATTAGCCCTCACTCATGGCGGAAGGACATACTTCTGCAAAAGTTCACACGAGCAAGCAAACCCTATCTCCCCCCCCCCCCCCCCCCCCCCCCACCTCACCCCCCCAACATTTCTCATCTCTCCCTCCAGCCCGGTCTTTCCTCTCTTCTCCTCCGTCGACCACGATACTGAGGAAGTATAGACGTAGCGAGCTTATCCAGGACCAGTTTAACTCCCATCCCAAGGGAGATCCAGGAAGAGTTTCTTACATTTGAGTCATTTAGCAGAGGCTGTTCTGGTCAGAGACAGAGAGAGGGGCGTCGGTGACAGGAAGAGATAGAGACATCGAACAATAGAACAATATACAGAGAGGCGAGAGGAGGGAGAGAGAGAGAGAGAGAGAGACGAAAGAAATAAGAGGGAGAGGAGAGAGAAGCGAACCCGAGAGAGAGAGAGAGAGAAGGCAGAGGAGAGAAGAGATGCGAAGAAGAGGGAAAGAGTTTATTCTCTGTCTGGTTGTTTCGAGGGCCACTCTGTGCAAATAGGGACAGATCCTATCCCAGGCATCAGATGCAGAGCATGTCAAGACACGCCTGAGACAGAGACTGTCTACACAGCTCAATATAGAGAGCTGCAGACACGATTTCACCTAATGGCCAATCAGATTCCCTCAGTCCTGGAACTATAAACATACTCTCACACTGAACAATTACACACACAGAGATACACATGCCCACACGCCCACAATATACACCAACACACACAGATACACATGCCCACACGCCCACGGACACACCAACACAGACACACACCGACACAGAGCCAGATAAATGACAGTGTTTGTAATGTCATAGAGTGTCAGGTTACCTGAGCCCCCGGCTAAATCCCATTACTGAGGAAGAGACTGGGGACAATCAGGCACCACCGAACTCTCTGCCTCTCAGGCCGTCCGACTCCGACAGATGAGCCTTATCGTTATTACGGCCGAGATGGACTGCACACAATCACTGTTCATCTTACTGCAATTACTGGACGAATTAGGGCTATTCACTCCTCTTGATACTTCAGTGTTTATGAGGACAACTGTTCCGGAGACGAACATTGAATGCTTCTCTCTCTCTCTCTCTCTCTCTCTCTCTCTCTCTCTCTCTCTCTCTCTCTCTTCTCTTCTCTTACACACACGCACCTTTTACACATGCATGCAAAGAATCGGTTTCAGGTCTAATGTTTTTCCTACTCCAGCGTGTGTGTGTGTGCGTTTGAGTGTGTGCACACACGCATGTGTGTTTTCAGGATACATCACACTATGGCTGTTAGACACATCGGCTGGTTGCCATGGAGCCAGCAGAGAACCCTAGGAGGCAGTATTTCCATCAGGATGGTTCACAGGCTGGTAGCATACTGATATACACAACACCCAAATATATGTTTAGTTTCACATCTTAATGACAGAAAACACGGGTCCATTTGCATTGGCCTGTCTGACTAAGAGGGAGCACGGTGCCATAGTGTCCCAGATACGACGACATTGTTTAAGTCATAAATCACGATGAAAGAAGCTTCTAAATTCTCTTAATGATCTGCTGTTGGAGAAAGACAGATCATTAGGGGCTATTGAACATGGCGCAGCAGCAGGGGCTGGTACAATGTGCTTTTCAACCAATCAGGTCTACCTCAGACGCCCGTTGCCATGGAACCATCAAATCAGAGGGGAGAGATACTGGAGAGATGGCGGGTGGAGAGGAGGGACATTGTCATGAACCTGCCCTTGGTGAACAAACACACACACACATACACACAGAGACATATGCACACACACCCCAAGGCCCGGGGTGAGCAAACAACCAGGTGGAACAGCACTCAGTCTCCATGCTCCATTAGTGCTCCTCTGCACAAACACACAGGCAGGCAGGCAGGCAGGCAGGCAAGCAGGCAGATAGACAGACAGACAGACAGACAGGCAGGCAGGCAGGCAGGCAGGCAGGCAGGCAGGCAGGCAGGCAGGCAGGCAGGCAGGCAGGCAGAGGCTAATATGTGATCTCCCGTCCATCACTGTCACCATTATGTCTCTCCGCCTCCTATTGCTCAAGTTACAAAGCTGCGAACCCACTCTGACAGCCACATCTAGCTAGCTCCTCCACTGACGGACTACGCTGTGTGGAAAAGATACAGTGCTTTTGAAGAGACAAAACCCAGGTAGTTCAACCTGCAGACAGTGGGATCTATTTCCAAGTCTGTAGAGTATATCTACCTGTCCATCTGTACATTTGAGAGGCAAAAGTTCCCCCTTATTTCAACTGTCTAGGATTCGGCATATCTATTGCACAGCAGTCCTGCCTCTAAAGCACTCTCTCCTTCCACTGGGTTTACTTACAAAACTTTGCTGAGTACAGATTTGCCAACAAGCCCTTGCATGCCTACTCCAGAAAGTCCAACTTCACATATCCAGACGTGTTGTTTGAATTCTTTCTGTGAGGTAAGGGCATGATTTTACCTCTCTGTGTCCTGTTGGTAATATCACCTATCTGAAAATTGTCCCAAGGCTTGACGATCTTAATCCTCAACCCGCACTCCAGCCTGTGCTAAGTAATTAACATGACAAAGACAGATGAGAAGAACCAACTCCATGTCCTGACAAGGCCAAGCCCAAAGGCTCTAAATATAACACTCCCTGCTTCATTATTTAGTCTGGGTGGAGTGGACCAGTCAATAATGAAGTGTATCTTTTCAGTTGTGAGGGGATAGCCTCACGTACGGAGGCAGGCCAGCCTAAGTGGGCCAGGAAAGCTAAGATGTCAGTCAGATAGGTGAAGAAAATAACATTCTCTTACTTTAGGGAATAGTCTGTCTAAAACGTTTCTATGCTCAGTCCTAAATCCACCAACCCATTCAAAATATATCATATCGCATTGAAATACAATACTATTGGAATGCTTTAACAATGTATATGAATTATATTTTTATTGATTTTATTTCCACAGTGACAACCTGTTGAACAAGCTATAGAAGCAAAACTATATTTTCTTCTTATTGTAGTGTAACTCAAAACAACTAATGAAATATCTACAACCATATTAAACAAAACCGCAATTTTCGACAACTATTGACAGTAAATTGACGATCATGATCATGTTTACCGGTGGGTGCCAGTACGGTTTTTCCCGTATCGAAATTGCTATAGCCTTGTACCACTGAACAGATCCCGAAAATCAATAGCATTCGCCTAATAGTATATTAATGATGCGCCGGTTCAGCTGAACTCACGCTTGAGAAAGCTGGGTTTTACCTTGCTTCTGATCTGCCCGGAGGTCGACACTTTCCGGATGAGTTTCTGGGGGCCTTCTTGCTCTCCCTCGCTGTCTGAAGACTCATCCACCGCTCCAGAGCCCCCGACAGCCCCCACGACGTGCGCATGGATCCCAGCCGCGGAAGTCGGCCCTTTCTCCGGCTCCTGTGGTGTGGAAGAATATGACCACTCCAGGTTAGCATTAACCCGGTCAGCCGCTCCCTTCCTTTCCGGGATGCGAGAGCTGGACAGCGGCTGGAAAGTGGCTTTCCTCGCCGTCATATTTCACCGTCTCAAACCCACAATGATCAGCGCAATAAAGACCGTTATGAAGCCTAACCGAGAACATACGTGGGCTGCTGTACGCATGGGGATCTAGCATGTCTTGGCACTGGGGGTGAGGCTACTACGTTAAGGCTAGTTCAGAATGTGTTTAAGGTTCCAGCCTACAATAGACCAGACTGAGGCTAGAGACCGCCTAGGCTGTCTACAGTCACCCTTCAGCCGGTGGACATTGCCGTGGCAGACCCTAGCGGTTGCATGACAGAAGCAGTCAAGCAGTTGTTGTGAAGAGATGATTTTCGTTTATCTAGGCTTTTAGAAGATGAACAAGAAAACAATCAAAAAACAGTCGGAGACTTATGTCTCCATCAAAGTGGGTAATTCGTGACATATGGCTGCATAATTACTGAGTCAGTCCTTAAGTAGAAAGTGATAATCAAGACAGAATCAAGTTTGATCGCTGGCTTGCTATCAAACTACACAAGCATAGGCACGAGCGTTTAGATTACTATCGCGTAGTATCGACTCGTGAACAATCAGATGTTCAGGTTTGGAGAACCAGTATTAGCCAAGTGCTTCCTTTACCAACTGTATTAGGCTTTTATAATAGTATAGTGACAACTGTATATATGTGTGTTTTAAATAAAATGTTAAACTGAGATGATCTTCTTTCACAGATGTAACTACAATAATTAACAGACTAGTTTTAACGCAATCTAGTGACACATTTGGCTAACAGGCACTTCCGTTTGAGACTAAAATGAAAGTATATATTTTGAATTGTAGGTTAAATCAGCAGAAATTGTAACTAACATTGGGTGTCCTAAAACACACGAACAGATCACCGCCCCACCCCTATACATTAGTGGGACAGACTTCAATTCTTTTGTTCAGAATAGTCAATGTGATCTTAATTAAGATTGATTAATTTATTAACTCCCATGCCATTTTATATTAGTCCCGTTTTGACAACTGTCTTAAACAAACCGTATGTAGTAGCCTTAACATGCACTTATTTAACATTTTATTAGACTACTAACCAGTTCTTCCCAAGCAGGGCTGCGAGTGTAAGGGTAGATATCTTCCATATTCCCAATCTTTTTCCGTTCTGATTAACGAGCAACGCTGGAGGAATTTTAAGACGAGACTGTTGTAGGATCCTGGATACAATCTGAAGTCCCGAACCAGATATTCATTCAATGTTATTTCACTTACTACTTCCTCCTCCAGTCGTACACCGCTTTCCCTCCCCACTCTTTCAAGGGCTGAGCCTGTTCTCCACGTGATAAATGTCAAACCAGCGTAAAGGTACGGCTGGGATAACGGTGAACAAGCGACCAATGTTCATTACGTCATTCAGTTCTTTACTCTGATTACAGATCAATGCTGCTCCAGTATTAAAACCCGAATTAATTTATGATGGCATTTTTATGGCCAGTGGATAGTTAACCACAATTCAAAAACATGACTGAAATCTGAAACATTGCCAATACCCTATACCAATAAATAAATAAATAAATAATAGTAATAATGCAAAAGAGCTGCCACAGTTTACACAATGTAGGCTCTATCTGTTCACATTTTAAACTTGGCTAATTTCATGTACTCTTTCAATAGTTTCAAATTAAACAAAATAAGACTTTTGATCAATGTTGCCGCACCTCCAAAGCTAACGATGGCAGTGGAACTAAGTCTAGTTCAAGTCGCAGCAGAGGCAGACTACGGAATATTCGGTACGGACAACGTTGTCCGACTTTGATTATCTTCCGCTAGAACGTTAGAGGCAAGAGTGTTATGAAACCAGAATGATGAGATCTAAATGACAGCAAATAGTCTGTGTTTTGAAACTGACCATATAACTCTTTCGAAATGCATTCGCAAATTTTATGCAAAGCCACAGTGGCGGCTGTGGCTGCGAGGAGAATGCGGAATATTATGGGACCTGTCTTGGGTAAAGCAGGGTGGACGTGGACAACTCATGAGGTCAAACTCCTCAATACCTCTTCAGGTAACTGAATCATTCAAAGTTCCCGTCTTTTAAAGTTACCCGAGTGTAGTAGTTTTACTTGGCCAATTAAAGGTAATCTTGCCTAAGACAAGCTAACCGGCTAATCTTACCTACTGTAAAGGTACTAAAGCTAGCTGTCAAAATGTAAAGCCACATTGTGTTCACAAGGATACTTGAGTGGGTTACCTTTAGAATAGGATAACTCATCCCCATGCCATGCGTATAATAGTTAGCTAACATACCAAACTCTAACGAAACTATTTCAGACATATGTTACAAAAGTTGGTGAATACACAATTCCCCCAAATGATGTATGATCTAGATACGTTAAGATATGCCGCTAGGGATTGTCTGAGAAGTATGACCAAATAGTTCCAATGTACCTGTTACAAACGTCAGTAAACGTGGAACTTCTTCAAAGAGATGCACTCCACCAGTATTCCTGTACATCCTAGTCTGACTAGATTGTCACTGTCTTCAAGGTGACACAGTGAAAATCGGAGAGATCACCTACAAGCTGAAAACACCCCGCAATCCTGAACTTGTTCCCATCAAACACAGTAAGCCTCAAAGGATTCTACAACATGTTTGCAGTGTTTATTTTGGTTCATGCACAGTATACGTTTACATCTACGCTTGCCCGTTGTCCAGTTTCAGACTCCCTTACCCAGACGACGGCCCAGCACCTGCGATGGATCATGCAGAAAGACCTGTTGGGTCAAGACGTGTTCCTGATTGGACCCCCAGGACCTCTCAGACGCACCATCGCCATGCAGTACCTCGTAAGAACACACGCGAAGCTGGTCAACCGTTAGATCCAGACCGTGATCGTGATTTGACGTTGACGTTGAACTCACCAATGACCTTTCACCTAGCGTGAGGCATTCTTTTTGCCCCTTGTCCAAATATCTGAGGTTGTGGACATTTATGGTTGCATGTGGTCAGATTGGATTGTGGATTGAGGTAGGGATGTCAACAGTTAGCATATTAGCTTTTGACCCGTTTTGAGCACCGTGCTGTGCTGCATTTAAAGCAAGCGTCATACAGCCATGCCTGAAGACGTATCTCAGCCAAAAGTCACAAGCTGCGAGCAAAGAGGGGGGGAAATTATTCTATTTGCCTGCCTGAGGCCATCAGCCAGTTAGTTTAACCAAGTACAATTATGGTGCGTGGCAGAGGCTAAGGGATTAAAAGACCTAGCTCAGTGTGTGGAGTCCAGGTACCTTAGATCATCAAGAGCTGCTGTGACTAAATAAACACAGTGAAAAACAGAGGAAGGATGAAAGGAAAGTCAAGCTTGTTCTTGTTTGGGTAAGAATTGTGGAACAGTGACTTATAGGCAGATCTTTTTTTTTCTTTCATTTTTGCAAAAAAAAAAAAGGGTAGACATGTGAGGAAAAATAAGCGTTTCAAACCTCTTTTCTCAAGAAGAATCTCTTACCAAGAGTGAACCGTGTGGTCGTGTGGGGGTGATGGTTTAAGGACATTTGGTTGCATTTGGACCTGGATGTCTGGCCCGTCCCCTGAAGGAACGTTTTCATTTGGAATTCTGCTCCGTATCAGAGAAAGACTATCTGGAACATACAGTATAAGAACCTCTACCTGTGAATGGTTGTATTATGAGGACATCAAAGTGGATTGAATGATCCTTTTAAGGCTTAAACAACATTGGAATGTTGTGGCAGGACATGAAACGAGTAGTTTATACTTAAAAGCAGAATGTCACTGATCTGAAGGAATTATACAAGGGCGTTACCAAAGAGTGGGCCAAAACGTTCATAGTAGAGTGACAAAATACAGAAAGAGTTTGGTTGCAGTCATCGCTGCTATTAAGGTGTTATTAATTTAAGGGGCCACTATTAAGGTGTTAATAACTGAAGGGGCTACTAGATACATAAACTATTAATCTTTTTTTTTTGTGAATGTGTACATAGTGCCACTTTCATCTATTCATAGGTTTGGTTGAAGATCTGAAGCCATTTTTTTAACCGTGCAAAAAATCCACACGATCATGCGCCAGCGCCGAGTGTAGAACCTGCTAGAACGTGTGGTGTGTTCCCTCAGGAGCTGACCAAGCGTGAGGTGGAGTACGTGGCCTTATCCAGAGACACCACAGAGACCGACCTCAAACAGAGGAGAGAGATCCGCTCAGGGACGGCTTTCTACATAGACCAGGTACGTCTGACACCACAGCGTGTCACACCTGCAGTAACGACCAGGTACGTCTGACGCCACAACGTGTCACACCTGCGTCTGACGCCACAGCGTGTCACACCTGCAGTGAGGACAGGTACATCTGACGCCACAGCGTGTCACACCTGCAGTAAGGACCAGGGACGTCTGACACCACAGCGTGTCACACCTGCGTGTGACGCCACAGTGTGTCACACCTGCAGTGAGGACCAGGTACGTGTGACACCACAGCGTGTCACACCTGCAGTGAACAGGTTTTTTCTTGGCCTTTCAGCCGTGTGTTTTGCCAACCAGGATTGCTTTTTGCCGCTAGTCTTTTTGTTGAACGTTGTCGTGTCATTCGGTTAAAATTCAGTTTAAAGAATAACCACTGAGAAGTCGGAATTGAATGAGTTGGTCTGCGAGATGGACGATAAACGGACTTGAGCCCTGCACACGTACATGAAGCAGCCATGTTGAAACAAGTTTAAACCCGCATCGTCACCCAAACACAACCCACCATCAACACCCAGCATCCAAGCTGATACGACCAACACCAATTACAATGTGTCTGTGAGCACTTAGCTGCGAACCAGACTTTAGTTGTCAACTAATTCACTGAGCACAACAAAATACTCCGTCTAAAGTAGAGACAGACAGATCCAATCAGAGGGGAGTCTACAAGTCAGAGATCTGGACCACACTTTTTGACCTTTCTCACTAATTAGACCTCTTATTCAGTGTTACTCAGATGTTATGCACATCAGTTTATAGCCCATCAGCCCCTAGTTTCGGGGGCTTGGGATACCATGGCAACCAGCTGTGAAGAGGCTAGGGCCTTGTTCCATTCCATTGGGAGGTGTTCCATCCCAGACAGATGCTGGTGGGGCTGATCTTTGATCTACGGTGATGAGTCTGGGAGGTTTCCATAGAGACCAGGCATTCATTAGTGGATTGATTTCTCCAGGGAGTGTGTCAGATCTCCTGGCTGTTCCAGGGGGCCAGATAAACCCCACCCAGTCAAGCCCAGCCCGTAAGTGGCTGAGGCTTCAGTCCGGGTCACTGAAGACGACAAGGAGGCTTTGTCTGGTACCGGGAGAATGAATGGTCAGAGCCAGTCATTGAAACCATTCACTGTACCTGCACGATGCTTGTTAGGGTTTTAGACTAGACACATGATATCAATGAAGACGCGTTATAATTATGAATATACGTCTGTCGTTGGTAGAGGAAAGAATATTCGTAAGTGAAGCCAGGGCTGATTTCGTTTTTTTNTTTTTTATAAACAGGTGTCCGTTGTTTCCATGGAAACGTTTCCTGAATGGCTGCACTATCGCAGATTGAGCTAATTAGCGTGGAGTCATTTTTATCATCAGTTGTTTTCCTCTGTCATAAAATCCGGTGCTGGCGATGACCATGAGCGCGCGTGCGAGGTGACACTTGGCGGGCGGGAACACAGGGAGGAGGTGGTGGGTGTTGATTGTGTTTGTGGGAGACAAACAGGATGGCGGGCTTGTGTCTTCTAGATTGGGGAGGTGTGTTTGTGTGGTGAGGTGTTAACTAGAACAGCTCAGTATTCCTGCGGGTCTTGGTCTCGTTCCGAGTCCTATATTAAGGCTTTGTGTGTCAGTCCCTCTGCTCTCCCTCCCCCTTCCCTTTCTCCCTCCCTCCCTCCCTCCCTCTCTCCCCCTCCCTCCCTCTCACCCTCCCCCGTGAACACTAAGGGTGGATATAGACTCAGGATGGATATAATTGCAACTCCTCTAAACTGTCTCCAACCACATCTCCCCAGTTAGCATTGCTGTTGTATAAGATAACCTCAAACCAAGAAGGATAGTGACCAAACTGCAAATAGCCCATGTCAGAATCTGTTCTCGCTTTCCCCCCCCTCCCCCAGCTTGAATACCGTACAGTTCACATGCAAACAAACCTGGAGTCCGTTCTTGCATGGAACAACCTTGTAGACAGGTCGTCCAGTCTGCCCTCCGCCATTGCATGCCGGCTCGTGGACGCTGTGGTGAACTTGGAGCTGCGCGACGAGCGCGACGAGCGCGACCGACGTAACGCCCTCACACCTCAGCTCTAAGCTTGCATGGGGCCACATAAGGCATGGAGGGATGGCTGTGTTGTTAAGGGCCTGTAGAGGAAGACAGCGTCTCACAAGGCCTGGATGGCTGTGTTGTTAAGGGCCTGTAGAGGAAGACGCCGTCTCACAAGGCATGGAGGGTAGCTGTGTTGTTGAGGGCCTGTAGAGGAAGACAGCGTCTCTCAAGGCATGGAGGGTAGCTGTGTTGTTAAGGGCCTGTAGAGGAAGACGGCGTCTCACAAGGCATGGAGGGTAGCTGTGTTGTTGAGGGCCTGTATAGGAAGACAGCGTCTCACAAGGCCTGGAGGGTAGCTGTGTTGTTGAGGGCCTGTAGAGGAACACAGCGTCTCTCAAGGCATGGAGGGATGGCTGTGTTGTTAAGGGCCTGTAGAGGAAGACAGCGTCTCACAAGGCCTGGAGGGCTGTGTTGTAGAGGGCCTGTAGAGGAAGACAGCGTCTCACAAGGCCTGGAGGGTAGCTGTGTTGTTGAGGGCCTGTAGAGGAAGACAGCGTCTCACAAGACCTGGAGGGTAGCTGTGTTGTTGAGGGCCTGTAGAGGAACACAGCGTCTCCAGCCCAGGCAGCAGAACCCCTGGCCCGGGTCGTGGTTTCCCCTCCGCTTGCTCTCCTGCGTCACTCACATTTCTCACAATTATCTGATTATAGTGGCGCAGCCCAAAATGGATCAGGAGTTAAACATAGTGCATCTGGTCCTGACTTGAGTTTTATGGTCGCACTTCCCACACAACCTGCCACGTATTGACTTATAAACCTAATTACACGGCGACTCGCTCCTGCGGTCGCTTCAGACGGCTCGTTTCCTGCCTTTTGACGTCAGGCCCCGTTTGATTTCTGCACACGCATGCTCGTACACACACACACACACAGATTTGCACACGCACACACACGCATGCTTGTGTGTCTATGTTGGCATTGCTAACCACGCTGGTTGGCTGGAGGGAGAAAATAGCTTGTTTTAAAATAGAAAAATGTGTTTTGATGCGTGTGGGTGTTTCTGTCGGCCCACGATGACGAGTATTTTTTTTTTAAAGTACTGCGTTGAGAGGACATCCTCAGGAAAGCTTTATGGTGGCCGTGTATTGTTAAATGGAGCGTGATACGGTCAGCTGATGGACAGATTGCTTTCTGTTTTTCAAACCCTAAGTGCTTCCAGAAAGAAGTATGGCTGTTGGCTCATTTTACTGTGGTCCAAGGTAAAGATCATTAAGACATACCTGTTGTTGAGAGAGACTCAGTCTGAGAGGTACGACCGGGATTGAAACAGTCATGATAGTTGATTTAAAATGTTTGATCGAAGACGGATCTGTGGGTCCCCAGTGCGCGGTGCGGGCAGCCACCGAGGGCAGGATCCTGGTTCTGGAGGGCCTGGAGAAAGCGGAGAGGAACGTTCTCCCGGTTCTCAACAACCTGCTGGAGAACCGGGAGATGCAGCTTGAGGACGGACGGTTCCTCATGGCCGCCGAGCGCTACGACAAGCTGCTTCAGGTGAGCCGAGATCTGGGCCACGCCATCAACCTTCCTTGGGAAGAAGTCAACACGTTTTAAGAGTTGTCCTGGAAACGTGCTATGTAGAGAATGACTGACGCGTCGCTTCTTGGGAGAATCTCTGGAGATCTGATTCAGACGGCAGGTCCGATTCGGTGTTTTCTGAATCAGTCTGATGTTTGGGACTTGGGACTTGCAGGAGCACACTAAAGAGGAGCTGGATGCCTGGAAGATTGTCCGCGTCAGTGAGGACTTCCGGGTCATCGCCCTGGGACTTCCTGTCCCCAGGTACAAGGGCAACCCCTTAGACCCGCCCCTCCGCTCACGCTTCCAGGCCAGAGACATCTACTACCAACCCTTCAAGGTCAGAGCAACGATCGCAGACGATCAGCTTTCCGTCCGTTCCGTCCATCTAACTCTCTCTTTCTCTTACCTCTCTCTGTCTCTCTCTAACCTTTGCTCTCTCTTGCCTCTCTCTGTGTCTAACTCTCCCTAACTCACTCTCTCTAACTCGCTCTCTCCAACTCTCTCCCTTACTCATCTCTAACTCGCTCTCTCTCTAACTCTCTCTCTCTGTCTCTCTCTAACTCTCTCCTTCCCTTGTCTCTCAGGACCAGCTTGAGTTGTTGTACTCGGTAGGACCAAACATCCCAGCGGAGCGCGTGTCCCAGCTCCTCTCCCTGGCCACCACCCTCTGCTCCCAGGAGTCCGCCACCCTGGGCCTGCCTGACTTCCCCGTCGACAACCTCCCGTCCGCTCTCAAAGTCCTGGTGAGATCACGGCCTCTCCGTCAAGGCTGTGGGGGTCTCAAACACGTGCATGTTTCATGGGAGGGCTTCGCCCTAGGTCTCCCCAGAGCCTGTTGAGCTGCAACCGTCCGGGCGGTCAGGTAGTGAAGGGAACCCTGTGTTTGTCTCGTCTCCAGGACGTGTTCCCCATGCTGTCCTCCCAGCAGCTGGTCCATAGGCTGTATCCCTACAGCAGCATGCTGGGCAAGGAGGGACGTACCGCCGTGGAGGGCGTCCTCAGTGTAAGGACACACACATACACACACACACACACACAAACAGGTACACACAAGTACACACTGATGACCAGGTTCCCTCTGGCTCTGTCCTAGAGGTTTGAGCTGCTGGACTCGCGGTCTCAGCCGGCCCCCAGCTCCGTCCTCAAGGTGGCGCCGGCGAGCGGGGCCGAGGGCCAGGCTGAGGTCACCCTGAGCATCGCCCACAAAGACGTCACCTTCCAGGTGAGGCTTCCGGTCCCCCCAGAGGCGTGCGGGGGTCTCTCAGGGTCCCTGAACCTCGACGCTCAGTCGCTAAAGTGCTTCAGCTTGGCTTCCTGTTTGACAGCTAGAATATCTCCCCATTTGGTGAAGCCATGTTTTTGAAAATAGCCCTCCGACCCATCTTTTTACCTACTCCACACTCACACGCACGCGACGTTTCAGCAGGCTAGCAATGTGTCCTTTTTCCCTGACCAGTGTTGACCTGTGCTGTCTTTGGACAGATTTGCACGCAGGCTTGTCTGTGCTTTGAATGTACAACTATGAGGTACACATTTTGAACCTGCGTCAACACCTGTTCCTAGTGTTACTTAAGCTGAAGACAGCCGCCAGTTTAGCTTAAATGTCTTGGAAAACATTTAAGGTACTTTTTTTTTTCTATCTGTGTTTCGTAATCTACAATACATCATTTTGTGACTACAGGTCCCAGCAGGCACCAGGGCACCCCGCCCCCCCAATAGTAACCCTGCCTTCGTCAGCACCTCAAGCCACGCCCAGCTCCTGGCAGAGATGTTGCAGTCCCACCTGGTCAAAGACATGTGCCTAATAGGGGCTAAGGTGCACACACACACACACACACACACACACACACACACACACACACACACACACACACATACATACACAAACATCACTGAGCACCATAGACATCCATACAGAAATAGCACCAGGATGTGTCATGTGATTTTCTTTGCATCTTGCAGGGATGTGGCAAGTCAGTAATCGCAAAAGAGTTTGCAGAGATGCTGGGCTACAGCATAGAGCCTATTATGATGTACCAGGTAAGGTCTCCTCGACATAGAGGCTATCCAATCAACACTGACCGCTTCACACATGACATGCTGAGTCAGTATGTTAGACAGCATTGATGTCTCTGCGCTAGAATGCACAGATTTGGCCAGGGCATTTTTTTTCTTTAATTTATTCTATTATTTTGTCATTTTATTTCACGTTGATATTGTCCGTGATTATGTTTGTTTAAGTACAGTAAGTGAGTGTGTGTTTTTGTGGCAACTGGGAGCGTGTGGGATTCAGTAGGTCACATTGAGGTTTTGGATCGAGAAAAGACGCTCTGGTCAGTGGGGAAAGGGGATGCAGACCAGGAAGTATCCTGAAATAGAAGGTCTTTCATGTGAACTGCATTGTGCTGAATGGTTTTACCCCTCGCAGACAGGAAATGATCAGTTTTGTCAGTGTGAACAGCGTGACCCAGGAAGAAGAAGAAGTAGAAACAGTCAGAACCAGAATCAGTGTGACAGCTGGGTCTGCTGACTCAGTGGCTTAAAGCCGGGTGCTTCACAGCTACCAGTGGACCTCCTGTCCTCATTGTCTCAATGGGGATGAGGGGCAGGGATGAATGATTGGAATAAGTCAGGAAAGGGGGGTTGGGGGACAGAGATGAGGAACAGGGAGCCGGGAGGAGGGGTAGGGAGCAGGGATGAGGAGCAGGGAGCAGGGATGAGGAGCAGG
>BROE01000022.1:10560611-10571970 GCA_036571765.1 Plecoglossus altivelis
ACGTGCAGGTTCCTGCCCAGTCTAGCTCGATCCTCTCTCCAAAAGAGTCTGGCTAACTGCTCTATACAGGACAAACCTGCCCCTACTGAACACACACAGGACCACAGCTGTAAGTTCACACACACACACACACACACACATGGGACCACAGCTGGAAATTCACACACACACACACATGGGACCACAGCTGGAAATTCACACACACACAAACACACACACTGGACCACAGCTGAAAGTTCACACTCACACACACACACTGGACCACAATTGGAAGTTCACGCACACACACACAGAACCACAACTGAAAGTTCACACTCACACACACACACGGGACCACAGCTGGACGTTCACGCACACACGTGGCCGCACACAGCGTGTATACGTTGAACATACACATACATTCCTAACTATGTGCACACAGGCACAAGCACAGCTGTAAGGTCAAGCGCACATGGATGCCTGCGGTAACCTCCCCAGCCCAGTCCACACAGCTTGAGCAGATGTGTGTGTGTGTGTGTGTCCAGGTTCAGTGAAGGATGGCGTGCTGACCATAGGCAGCGTTTCTGCTCCCGTCTACAGTCCCAGCGAGAAGATGAAGGTTCCAGATGTACTCTTCTACGACAACACGCAGGTACACTTCAGCTACCACAGAACCCAGACACAGGTCGCCAGTGGAGTTGGGCTGTGCGAGTCCGTGTTTGTGTGCTTGTGTCCTCATTAGTCCAGTCCAGGAGCAGCACAGGCAGTCTGGCTGTCGGACACGACATGCATGTCATACATGCGCATTCACGGAACGTCGAGCGGTCTGATCTAGAACCTGTCTCTCACCTATGTCTCTCCATCCATTCATACGTGGGTTTATTCATTTTTTCAATTCATTTTCCAATCTGTTATGTTGAAAGTGTAAGGGAGAGCGAGAGAAAGGCAGAGAGGGGGGGGAGAGGGGGAGAGAGAGGGAGAGAGAGGGGGGGAGACATTGCGTCAGATTAGAGGAGAAAGGAGAAAAAAAATTTTTTTTACCTGCCCCATTTTCAAGTGACCTGTTTTCTGTCTTGTCCTACAGACAGAGAGAGAGAGAGAGAGAGAGAGAATAGACAAGGAGAGAGAGAATAGACAAGGAGAGAGAGAATAGACGAGGAGGGAGAGGGGGGGAGGCAAATTCAAGAGAAAGGGTTTTGTCTGTGCATGGAGGGGGCAGGGTTAGAAAAGAGCAGAAATAGTCCCTAACAATCGATGTCCAGGAACACGAACACAGCTCCTGTGTTTGCACCACACACACCTGCCGAGTGTGAACTGACCCCTCGGCGCTGTGAAGGAGATGACCAGAGGAGGGTTTCAACAACAGCACAGACAGCCGTTCTAATGCGGTGGAAGTGGCCAGTGTTGATGTGTGCTGTGAGTGTGATGCTGTGCGTGTTGTGTTGTGTGACGTGAGTGCCTTTTTTTCTCTCTCTCTCTCCCCCAGCACATGATGGTGATGGAGGACATGTTGAAAGACTTCCTGTTGGGGGAACACCTCTTATTGGTGGGAAACCAGGTGAGAGACCAATCACCGCCTTGCCCTCCGGTAGTGTTACCGCAGGGATCTCTGGAAGGAGACTGTGTTGTTTTCCAGTGATTTTCACGATGTTTGGAGCACCACAAGACTTGATCAATCTACTTCTATTATGTTTGAGGAAAGACTGAAGTCTCCCCTGCTGGTATCTCTACAATCTACACAAATCATTTAGATGGATGACCAGCACTACTAGGAAGAAGGAAAACATGTTTTGTTTGGGGTTTTTTGGAGGGGGGGGGTTGAACTGTCTCTTCAAGAATGGATGCATACACTCCAAAAACGACAATGTCGACATTGCTCTTTCCAGCTGATCCTGCAGGTTTAGAGAGTGAGGCTGAGTGTGTGTGGGCCGTGTCTGTCCGGACACCCTGCGCACACAGCCCACCAGAGAGCTGCTGGGAGTACTAGGCCTCTTCTAACCAGGTCAACGATGACAGCTGCATGTGATCAGATGGCTTGTGACACGTTCTCGTACTATCTGGCCCCCAGCCTCCGTCCCTCCGTTCCCCCTCTGGCCTCAACCTCCCTGCTTTGAGCCCATAACCTTCATTTTTTGGATCCCTCCACTCTCTCGCCACCCACTCTCTTTATCTCAGTCTTCACTCTGAACCTACTATCCCCCCCTTCCCCATCTTTGTCCATCCCTCCTTCCTCCCCTCTCCAGTCTATCCATCTCTCCCTCCTTCCTTCCCACTCCACTCCAGTCTATCCATCCATCCCTCCTTCCTCCCCTCTCCAGTCTATCCATCCCTCCTTCTTCCCCACTCCATTCCAGTCTATCCATCTCTCCCTCCTTCCCTCTCCAGTCTGTCCATCTCTCCCTCCTTCCTCCCCACTCCACTCCAGTCTATCCATCCATCCCTCCTTGCTCCCCTCTCCAGTCTATCCATCTCTCCCTCCTTCCTCCCCACTCCACTGCAGTCTATCCATCCATCCCTCCTTCCTCCCCTCTACAGTCTATCCATCTCTCCCTCCTTCCTCGCCACTCCAATCCAGTCTCTCCATCCATCCCTCTTTCCTCCCATCTCCAGTCTATCCATCCATCCCTTCCTCCCATCTCCAGTCTATCCATCCATCCCTTCCTCCACCCCTCTCCAGTCTATCCATCCCTCCTTCCTCCCAACTCCACTCCAGTCTATGCATCCATCCCTCCTCCCTCCCTTCTCCAGTGTCTCCATCCTCTTGGGCCCCTGGGCTCCAGGGGACAGGACAGAGTGTGTCAAGAGGAGGGACTAAGGGGACATGCCATAGCCTTCGTAGTGCCCTTGAGTGTCAGCGAGTGGGCGAGCGTCTGGCTTGCTGGCCTGCCAGATGCCTGACTGAAATGCCCTAGGCCTCACGAGACATTTAGATCCAAGCCGGACTTAGAGTCAACGTCACTGTCAGAACTCACTAGCATCAAGGACCGGTTCACTGCTAAACTTGGATCGTTATTTGCAACAGTAGGAATATCTAGTGTGGGTAAAGAAATAAAAAAATAAAAGTTTATTTGCGTGTAACCGTTTGTGTGTGTTTCTCCAGGGAGTGGGCAAGAACAAGATTGTGGACAGATTCCTCCACCTTCTCAACAGGCCCAGAGAGTACCTTCAGCTCCACAGGTAACAGGGGTTACCTCCTGGGTCACACAAACACTCCCTCTATTTCTGTCTGCAACACTCCGAAAGGGGGGTCGTGGGTGGGGTGGGGGGGGCATATACCCAAACCCCTCACCCAGCTGCAGCAATGCCAGCTCCTGTCACAGGGATGGTTCGAGGGAGCGCAAGCTCTCGTTTCCCGCCCCCGCCTAGCCGGGGCTTCGTCTAAGGGTGTCACGGTTATTTCTGTACCCAGGAAATCAGGCCACCGTGCAGCCTTCTGTCTCCTGGCCAAGGAGAGCCTATGGAGAGCCAGGAGGGCTGCTTCCTGCTGTCCAGGGCCTGGTGTATTCATAGGCATGGTAATCACACCTGGATGGAAATGGGTCACGGTCGTCTGCGACGCTGTGGGCTGCTTGGCTCACATGCTACTCAACGAGAGCGGGAGAGCGAGAGAGAGACAGAGAGAGAGAGAGGTAGAAAAAGTGAGGGAGAGTGAGAGAGAGAGAGAGAGAGAGAGAGAGAGAGAGAGAGGTAGAAAAAGTGAAGGAGAGTGAGAGAGATTGAGTGAATGTGAGAGAGGGAGAGAGTGAGGGAGAGTGAGAGAGAGAGAGAGAGAGAGAGAAGGAGACTGAGACTGATGGGGAAAGGCAGATAGATTTGATCTGTTAGTGTCAGGTCCTACTTAGGCGCCACCGACAAGCTGTCTTCACCCCCAAAGCCAGAGAGAGCCGTGCGAGAGGTAATCGATGCCAGCAATACAGCTCGTCGCCCTGGTGATGGATCTAGGTCTTCCTGTTGAGTGAGCAGCCTATAGGGGAGTTGCTGCCGCGTCCTGCAGACCGGGACACACACACTTCGAGAGAGAACAGTGTTTATACTGGAGGGTCCCAGTGGTTCTTATCAGGGATGTAGCATTGGGATCACAGGGCTGTGGGAGTGTGGTCTTCCTAAGGCTTCCTGCTCCCACTCTTCCTGTGGCGCTTCTGCAGTTTCTCAAAGTCGAGTGAAAGTTAGAGAAGAGATGTACGTTGGGCTGGGCCGGGCCGTGGAGTATGTTGACGTGGCCTGGTTAGCTTCTGCAGCGCAGGCCGGCTAATATTAGCTCTGAGCGCTGGCCTGGGGGAACGTCCGCCTGTCGGAGAGTCAGCCGAGAGACATGTCTTATAAAAAGGAGAGTTGGTCCAGGCTTCCCGCCGGTGAACCCCGGACCCGCTGGGGGTCGAGCTGAGGTGGGCATCCTCTGGGGAAACGGATGGGAAGAAGGAAGGGGAAACGGATGGGGAGAGGGATGGGAAGAGGGATGGGGAGAGGGATGGGGAGAGGGATGGGGAGAAGGATGGGGAGAGGGATGGGGAGAAGGATGGGGAGAAGGATGGGGAGACGGGTGGGGAGGATGGGAGAAGGATGGGTAGAAGGATGGAGAGAGGGATGGGGAGAAGGATATGAGATGGATGGGGATGGGGATGGGGAGAAGGATGGGTAGAAGGATAGAGAGAGGGATGGGAAGAAGGATGGGAAGAAGGATGGATGGGGAGAAGGATGGACAGAGAGACGGATGGAAAGGGAGAAGGATGGATGGGGAGAAGGATGGATGGGGAGAAGGATGGATGGATGGACGGGGAGAAGGATGGACGGGGAGAAGGATGGGCGGGGAGAAGGATGGACGGGGAGAAGGATGGTTTGGGAGAAGGATGGATGGGAAGAAGGATGGATGGGGAGAAGGATGGATGGGGAGAAGGATGAGGAGAAGCTATTGAGGGTCTTACTCTTGTCGATTCTGAAAACAGCTTGGTGGTCGGCATGCGTACGTAACCTCGCTCTCCTGTTCCTCCCACAGAGACACGACAGTCCAGACGCTGACCCTTCAGCCGTCCGTCAGAGACGGCGTCATCGTCTACGAAGACTCGCCACTGGTCAGTTGCCCCGGGTGAACAAAGGCCGACGAGAGAAAAGGAAATGAGTGGCAGGGGAGAGACGTTGAAAGGGGGGGAGTTCTGTGAGATAAAGATGGAGGCAGAGGGAGTAGTGGAGAGGGGGATTGAGTGGAGTATAGAGGAGAGGAGAGGCATGCTGTGTCCTGCTTTCAAATGTTATTGTGACATTTAGATGTCAGTGGGGAAGCCAGAAATGGGTGGTGTCCTCCCTAAATGGGTTTTATCGATTTTCTTCTTCCTCTGACTGCACCCCCCCTCTTTCTCTGGCTCTCTCTCTCTCTCTCTCTCTCTCTCTCTCTCTCTCTCTCTCTCTCTCTCTCTCTCTCTCTCTCTCTCTCTCTCTCTCGATACGTCGCTCTCTCTCTCTCGATACGTCGCTCTTCTTTTCTCCGTTTCCATCTCTATATAGATGCGTCTCTCTTCCCCCTCTCTCTGTGTCAAGTAAATTGAGGGAAGTGGAGGAGAGGAGCGATCAAAGGGCGTGGGCGTGTCTGCGGGGTATTCATGAGATGATTGCTGTGGCTTTTTGAACCTGGGCGGTGGTGAAGTGCATGCCCGAAAGGCTTCAGTCCAACATAGAAATAGTACTACTATTTCTTAAGCCATCCCCGCACCATCCAATTACAGTAAACACTATATACGATCGGATTGGAGTGAAAATAAACAGTGCAGACAATACAAACACAGTCAGCCTGCGCATGAAGAGTGAGCGAAAAGGTACAGGCAGAGGTTTCGGGAAAAAGACAGAAATGTAGAAAGAGAAATATTCCCTCACATCTGGGAATGCCTTTCAATAGTTGATACAAAAGGTTTCCCCCAACTGCACGCGATGAGCCCACTTTCGGGAAGGTTGTTCATCCATTTTCACAGGAACAGTTCAGTAGTGAGCTCATCCGTTTCTAGGTGTTCACATTAGAGCGTTCTAGTTTTGAACGTCAAAGCGTGTCACCTTCACGCGCGTGACCTTTTTCAGTAACGTATCTGGAAGAATCTATACAATGTCCCTTTGGTCCCCTTATAATTAGCACACTGCCGTGGCTATGCAACAAGACGCGCGCCCAGAGCCGCCCAGTGTAACGGAGGTTTTTTCCGCCTGCGTAGGTGAAGGCGGTGAGAATGGGCCACATCCTGGTGATCGACGAGGCAGACAAGGCCCCCACAAACGTCACCTGCATCCTCAAGACCCTGGTGGAGAGCGGAGAGATGATCCTAGCCGACGGCCGCCGGATCGTATCTGGTACAGACACGCGCGTGCAGAAGGAAACCGGCTCGTTCAAGAGATGCGGTGACTCGTCATTAAACACTGTAACTGACTGTCGGATGTCACCAAAGACAAACACAGTTGCAAGCCTACAGTCCGCAGAGATCCAGCTGTACGAACGGGCCCAACAGGATAAAAGCCTTTATGGACTAGGACCAGTAGTTGGACTATTCAGGGTGTAAACACAGCAGATTTTCCACTTATAATTAAATGAAGGGAGGACAGTGTCACCATGGTGAAGCGTGACGTCGTGCAGGAATGTAAACAAGAGTCTGACAAACCTCAGGCTGCTGATGGTATCTGTGTGGGTGTGCGTGTGTGTGTGTGTGTGTGTGTGTATCTGTGTGTGTATCCCCTGACTTCCAGACCCAGTGGAGGCAGAAGGCAGGCCCAATGTCATCTCCATGCACCCAGACTTCAGGATGCTGGTCCTGGCTAACAGGCCTGGCTTTCCCTTCCTGGGGAACGACTTCTTCGGGTCGCTAGGTAGAAACCCTCTCCGCCCTGCAATCACACACACACACACACACGCAACTCATTGATGTCACCAGCGAGTGGCTGTCATCCGTCTCCCCATCTTTCCGGAGCGTTCCGTCTCTGATCCCAGATGTTTTCTAGCAAGTCGGTCACCTTCATGTTCCTGTCTGCTCCCAGGGGACATTTTTAGCTGCCATGCGGTGGACAACCCCAAGCCCCAGGCGGAGCTGGCCATGCTGAAGCAGTACGGTCCCAGCGTGCCCGATGCCACCCTGCAGAAGCTGGTGGCTGCCTTCGGGGAGCTCCGCTCCATGGCTGACCAGGGCACCATCACCTACCCCTACTCCACCAGGGAGGTGGTCAACATAGTCAAACACCTGCAGGTGGGGGTGGAGGCTGGCTCTCTCTTTCTCACTCTCTTTCTCTCTCTCTTTTTTTATCTCTTTCTCTCTGTCTCTTTCTCTCTGTCTCTTTCTCTTCCTCTCCTCTCCTCTGTTGGTCCTCGCTCACAGTCTTAACACATCTGCCACATTCTACCCATTCAGATTCATTTAACCCAGGCTTTTTCATAACATTTGTATCCGGAAAACTTGGGAGACATTTTAAGTAATTTTTGTGTTTGGGCCCTTTTTATGAATAGTTTATAGAGATTTATATTATGCATGAGGGTCTCCTCCAATCACAGTGTTTGCGAATGCATTAGAGGTGGGGGGGGGGGTGAGGGAGGGAGAGAGAGAGAGTAGGGCCTCAGGAGAGAGTTATGCTACCTCAGTATGCTGTGGTCACACACACACACTTCTACATCAGTGTTGGAGGATTAACTGAAAAAGTTTGCCTTGTTTTGAGCAGCAGGAGAAAGAGAGACAAACAAGGCCAGAGAGTGAGAGATGGTTTAAGTGAAAGAGTTAGGAGAAAGAGATGGTGGTGGGCGTTTGGAAACCAAAATAGAAATTGGAGGGGAGGGGCGAGGGGGGAGAGATGGAGGAGGAGGAGGAAAGAAGGAGAGAAGAGTGACATGACGGGGAGAAGAGGAGGAGGAGGAAGATGAGGGAAAAACAGCGAAAAATAGAGTGCTGTCAGAACAGATTAAACGTTCCGGCATCTGCTGGCTTGGAACTCCTCCGTCCTCTCCTCGTCCACTCTGTCTCTCTGTCGTTGTCCCCCCTCTTTGCTGATCTGCCTCATCCCTTGTCCGGACCCCCCCCCTCTCTCCTACTGTCTGGCCTCATCCCTCTGTCCTTTTGAACCGCCCCCTCCTGCTGTCTGGCCTCATCCCCCTGTCCTTTTGACCCCCTCCTACTGTCTGGCCTCATCCCTCTGTCCGTCTGACCCCCCCGCCCCTCTCCTGCTGTCTGGCCTCATCCCTCTGTCCTTTTGAAGCACCCCCCCCCCTCTCTCTCCTACTGTCTGGCTTCATCCCTCTGTCCTTTTGACCCCCCCCCCTCCTGCTGTCTGGCCTCATCCTTATGTCCTTTCTGATCCCCCCCCCCCCTCTCCTGCTGTCTGGCCTCATCCCTCTGTCCTTCTGACTCCCCCCCTCTCCTACTGTCTGGCCTCATCCCTCTGAACCCCCCCCCCTCTCCTGCTCTGACTCATCCCTCTGGCTCTACAACAGGGGAACACATCTGGGCTCCAAAACCTTCATGTCACTCGAAAGAATCACGGAGTGACGCACATTGACGTTGACTCGTCCAGTTGCGTAGGTCTGGTCTGAGTGAATCATGGCCTCCACGGCCAGACTGCAGCATGCTTTGTACTGTATGTCTTGTCACTGGTCCAAACTGTTAGCCAGGCTGTGTATACGTCCACTCTCCCCCTCCCCTCCTCCCTGCTATAGAAAACAGAAGCAGCTATTTATACATCCTCTGTCATTTATCACAGGGGAATGAGACACACTATGCGGGTAAGTGTCTCTGTGGGGGATGCAGTTCATCTTGTATTTGGGTGGGGAGACAGGGTGGGGGGGGGAGGTAGGGTGGGGGGGGCAACCCCTAAGATGGTGTCTTGTCTCTTTCTCTCATTCTCTCGCACGTCCTCATGTGTGGGAGTGTGCGCGGCACAAAGATCCATCTTTAGCTCCTCTCCATGGTAACGCGACATCTTAGTCAGGGACATTAAACAGCATTAGAGACAGAGAGATAGAAGCACGCGTATTGACACAGGCACGGTCGCACGCACTTACACTTTTGTCTCACCAGCGATCAAGGAAAAAATGAAGTTGAGGTACTTCAGAGAGAGAGAGGGGAGGGAGAGAGAGAGAGAGAGGGGAGGGGGAGAGAGAGAGGGGAGGAGGAGAGAGGGGAAGGGGAGAGGGAAGGGGAGGGGGAGAGAGGTAGGGGAGGGGGAGAGAGGGGCTGAGGAACATTTTGAAATGGTCAGAAAGCTAAACTTTGGACCCATTTGTAAGTGAGAGCAGCACAGAAATGAGTTACCTTTGTGCCGATAACATCTGTTTTTCCAGACTGCCCGTCCCTGAGCTGACCTTCCTGGTCACAATGCTGCCAACATTGTTGTTTCACATTCAGCTCTACTTAGAATCCCAAATCATATGAACTCTTTGCTTTCTTTCCCCCCCCTGCTCTCCCCCCGCCCCCCCGCTAACAGGAATTCCCTGATGAGGGCCTAGCCAACGTGGTGAGGAACGTCTTTGACTTTGACTCCTACAACAAGGACTTGAGGGAGGTTCTGATTGGAGCGCTGCACAAGCATGGCATCCCCATAGGAGCCAAGCCCAGCAGCGTCAACCTGGCTAAGGAGTAAGACTTCTGGAGTCCTGTCTGACAACACCACACACACATTCACACATGGGCATTTACTGGCCGGTCTGGCTGGCAGTGAAGCGCTTTATATCTCATGTTGCTATCGCTCAAGGAAGTTCTGTCTTGACCTCGCTGGCACTTTGACCCTGACACATATTGAAACTCACACATGACCACTAGCTAGAATGCTGTGACCCGCACCAACACAGCACAGGATGTCCTGAACTCCCTCGACTAACACACCTCTCCATGCCTGATAGGGCCTGGAGTTAGGCCAAGACCAGTGCCTTCACTCATCAATAACACACACGCACACACACACTCTGGCTCCGCCATGGCTACAGGTGGGGTGTATTTATAGCGAGACATTAACAGACCATAGACCCAAACCTTTTAAGTCAAGTCTATTTAGAATGTGAACCCATTTAAATGTAGACATTCTCTTCACGTCATGCGGGTTACGCTGCTCGGACCGTGTTCCCAGACAGAACTTAAACATGTGGGCTTCTGAGAAGTCTTCAGCACAACTAAACACCATTTATGGTGAACGCAGCTCTGTGTCCCCTTACTTCCTGTTAGACGCAAGGTAAGGTGGATCTGAAAGTCAACCTGTACAGGCTTTTAATAAAGGAAAATATTTGTTTCTTCTGTCTCTTGTTTGTTTATTGGGACCTGACGCTTCGGATCCGTCTTACATTTTTTTGACCTTGAACGTGCCTTTGAAGTGCAGGACGCGCTTGCAAACGCAACAGGGAAGAAACAAGTATTTTCCTTGAACGATACAATCGCGGTTGGTTTACGTTAACGATCAATTTGCTCGAAATCAGATGATGACTGAATGCGCAGATTTCGTTCACTGGTTTTATTATATTTATTTCAGATCATCATTATGATGGCCAGCTACCGCATCAAAGGCTTAGTTGTCAGTGGTGTAGTGAGCCCAGTAGGTAGGCAGAGGAGGTGAGGGTGAAGGGTGAACCAGCCAGTGACGGCTGTTAAAAAGGGGGGCTGTTCCCTCTGGTTACCATCTGGACTGGGAAGGGTTGATATGAAGAAAGAGTCCTACGTTAGAACGTATTCAATTCGGACCTCGATACAATATCTGCTAGAGAATCTCGTCTGCTGTTTGCACGGTGCACGAGATGCACTGTAATACCGTGCCCATTCACAAGATACAAAAACCCATGGAATGGTCCTTATATGGCCAGAGTTTCCCCACAACATCCTGGTTGCATCAAAGCAAAGTCAAGTCCTAAGCTCAAACTGTCCAAATTTGGACATGGAGTTCTAGCAACAACTTCTACTCTGTTGAGGTTTTCCACAGTTCAAGGGAAATGGACAGTTCGTGGTGTGCTATATTGTGGCTATGGTGCTGACAGCCCACCTGCAACCAATAATAGGATGGCCCAAACCCAGCACTGATTCATGGGAATGAGAGTCCAGTAAACATCTGGCCAGACGCAACAACCAGGGAGGCCAACCAGACTCACGCACACACACACACACACACACACACACACACACACACAAGGAAAACACACATAGAGGAGCAGAAGAAGGGACTATTATTGGAAGATGACCTGTGTCCTTTTCTCCTCCAGGTTGCCCCTACCAGAGGTCAAGATGTCTGGCTACTGGACCACTAACCAAGGAGGAAACGCCCGCCGCAAACTGCTTTGCCCCACAGAAACTCACTCCATAGACATCAAGGTGCAACGGCCAACCTCCCCCTCTTACACTTGACCCAATGCGTTCGTTTGGAACCCCCCCTCCCTCCCTCCCTCCCTCCCTCC
>BROE01000022.1:10579471-10706778 GCA_036571765.1 Plecoglossus altivelis
CGCACCCATGCATGCGGACACGCGCACGCGCACATGCTTCACCGTCCCCCGTGCCTCTCCGCGGGCATACGAAGGGAGAACAGGAGACGTTTACGAGGCTATTCATTCTACAAGCCGTCGACCGTGGAGGAGAGTGGGGACAAAGAGGGAGAGGAGGAAGGGGGGGTGAACGGAGAGGAGAGGAGAGGGAGACGTGGAGGGAAGAGATGGGTTCCCAAGGTTCATCTCCCCCTCTAAGAGGAATTCCCCCATGCTGGAGTCTGAGCCTGAATCCTGCCATCACTCTCCTAAGAGACATGTTGGACTCTGGCTATAGGAGCGCCTTAGAATGATGGCTTTAACCTTCCCACACTTGATATGACTGTGGAGCTACCATGCTGAGCCTGCTTCTCTATCCAACAAATCAAGCTAGCAAGCTGTACGTAACGTGCGGACGGTTCGAGTTTCGAATCTGCGGTCGATCAAATGTAGAGGAGATCAATCCTATCCTACTTAGACTCCATATCAGAGCAACCCCTTCATCAGAGCAACCCCCTCCCTGTCAGACTAGTCCCACCCCCTGCTCTCCCAAACCACCCCTCCAAACACCCCCACCCCCACACACATACCCACCATCACCTCCCAGTCCATCTAATTGGGTAAATACCTAGCAGACAGGCCTGTTTGCTATTTCTAATTAATCTCTTCGACACACACACACACTTCCCTGAGAGGCCGTAGTCCTGGAGAGCAAAAGCAACATCCTGGCGATCAGGACCCGTCCCTACACACACTCACACACACACACTCACTCACACACACACACACTCACACACAGACACACACACTCACCAGCACACACGCTTCCTCACACAGTCTCATACTTGCCTGAGTTTAGCTGGTAGATGGGTGTGGTAGGCATGGTAGATATTCTTGTTATGTGTTAAAGGCGACACGAGCATGTGAAGCATCTCTCGTGTGGATATCTCTCTCCCTTTCTGCCCCCCAGGTGGGGATGGAGGTATTCTCACACACACACACACACACACAGTCTCTCACACATACACACTCTCTCTCTCCCTTGTTGCCGCCCACCGCCCACCACTCACCCGAGGGCAAAGTGTAATTCACAAATTACAAGAGAGAAACCACTCCCACCCAAAGGTTGCAGTGGCCCATGAAGTCATCTCTTACAGCCTGAACAGAGCCATGGGCCAGGTGTGGTCTCATGGGCCTAACATGGTTAGCACATCCTGGATCAAGCCCTTCCCTTCCCATCCCTTATTCAGTCGCTCCTTACCAGCAGCCAGAAACCTGAGAGCAGCTTCCAGAGACTGACACCTCGTGATAGAGACGCATGCTGCCAGCTGCCAGCCTGCTGCTGTCACTGGTTACTCACTGTCTTTACTGGCACTGTTGAGCCGGCATGGCATCACAGAATGATCTCGCCTTACTGGCAAAGTTGAGCCAAAATGGCATCCAGTAGCACGTCCCCTTACTGGCAAAGTTGAGCCAAGATGGCATCACAGTAGCACGTCCCCTTACTGGCACAGATGAGCTGAGATGGCATGACAGATCTAATTCCCCTTACTGGCACAGATGAGCCAAGATGGCATCACCGGACTGTCTCCCCTTACAGGTGCTGATGAGCCGGAATGAGGACCTCTCTATATCACATCTTACTGGAAGCATTGAGCTGGAGTGCAGCTGCAGAGGCAGTTCTGCTGCTAGGTGCTGTGGGCAGGCTACTGTTGGGGGTCATGCTGTGTGAGGGAGGAGATTCCCCCCCCCCCAGGACAAGGAGCCAGGTGATGAGCATGAGGGCTCGGGAGAAACACACTGACAACATGTAGATCCTGGTGATCGGAGATGCACGTAGCGGGCATCTATGGACACAAGCGCACAAACTCACACACACAAATTACGTAAGCGCCTCGCCATTTATGGTGGAGATCTACCCCCTTCTTCATTGGTTGACGTGCTACGATACACATCCACACACATACAGGTGTAACGGGAGAGCTTAGGGTATATGAGGTGAGCACCTAAAAAAAGGGCTGCAGTGACGCTGGTAAGTGACCTCTGACCTCTTACATCACATCAGGGGAATGGCACGCAGCGCGCTCTGGTTACCGACGCAAACTCTGTTTACCTGCTCATGCGTGTGTGTTGGTGTGCAACACACACACACGCACCAACACGCACCCATCCAGCACCCGTCATGCAGACGCAGGACGCTGGCTACTGCAGGAGAGTAGCTCACTGCAGCTGAGGAAATGGGACGTTGTGTTTTGTCTGTTTAGGGTCCTGGGGGCCCCCCACAATCTCCCCATTCATGTTTAACACTCAGCATGATAGCTGGTCTAGTCCCTGTCCTTGTCTCCCCACCACCACCACCACCTCCACCTTCCCACCACCAGTCCCCACCCAGCCTCTGCTATCATCCTGGCAGGAGCATGTCGATGAAGCTTCCCGCCAAGGACTGTGTTGTCTGTATCAGGGCGTGGGGCAGTGGGGAGGTGGGGAGACGGGGAGGTGGGGCAGTGGGGAGACGGGGAGGTGGGGAGATGGAGAGGTGGGGACATGGGGAGGTGGGGAAGTGAGACGATGGGGAGGTGGGGAGATGGGAGGTGAGGAGGTGGGGAGGTGGGGAGGAGCGTGAGAGCAGCAGTGCTGCTCCAGGGCCGTCTGCAGCCCAGATGGGTGAATCCTGAGGAGCCCTGCTGGACTAAGCCCCATCCTGCTGACACAGCGTTTCCCTGTGGCTCCGCTCACTCTCACTCTCCCCCTTCTCTTACTGTCTCTCGCTCTATTGCTGGCTCTATCTCTCTCTTACTCGCTCTCTCTTTACACACGCTTTTTTAACTCCCTCTCTCTCGCCCTCTGGTCAGGTGTTATTTCGAAAAGATTATTGGAGACTCGCCTAGATAATCTGATCTAAACATAGTGATCCCTGCAGTTCAGCATTTGAGAAAGGGGTGTGTGCCTGTGAGCAAGTGTGTGTGTGTTTGTGATTCTGGCTGTGTGTGTGTGTGTGCGCCTGCTTGATCGTGTGATATGGTGCGCTTCAAGGAAGGGAGGCAGGGAACCCAGAAGTAGCTGGTCTCCATAGATTAGACATCACCAACTGACCCTGACCGTGACACAGCAGAACACAGTCAGGGGGGACGAACCACACTGAAGTAACAGCAGCCCCTCCAACAGGTCCTCCGTGAACATCCAGGAACAGGAAAGAGAATTGCCATGACCTTACTTTCTGACTCTGGCATATTGTCCATACTGGGAAACTATGGGGGTGCACCTGACTCTGACCTGACCTGACCTGCGTGACGAGGAGAACGAAAGGGCCTTCGGAAAGCGTCGTTGGACGAGGAAACAGCTAGAAGAGCAGTCCTGACCATTCTCTCCTACCTCACTCGTCCCCCTCTCTTTTCTGGAAGCATACAGTGCCTGTTCTGTCCCTGCCTGACTTCAATGAGAGGACTGAGAGAAGGAAGACGGTCTATTCTATCCATCGCCCACACAGAGAGGAGAGAGAATCGGCAGTGTGCTGTTGTGTCCTGCATGCTGATTTAGCTCTGTTGAGCTGATTTTAGAAAGCAAAAAAATTGTATCTCGTGGCTGAAGTCGACAGACTAGCACCAGTAACCGGCCTAAACCCTCTGAGCAAAAAAACGAACGAATCTCTCAGAAAGAGAGAAGGAAAGAAAAAAAAAACTCCTTAAGAGATGGTTGATTGTAGCACAGAATATTACTGAGACTTCAGACTTCGCTGTGTCTCTACCGAATCCCTTTCCCAATGTTTCAGTGAACCTGCGCCTGACCCTCTCCTCTCCTCTCAGATCACCATCCAGAGAGACAGCGGCCTGGACGTCACCGCCCCCAAACATGGCAAGGTGGACCCCAAAAACGCCCCTCACGTTGGGGGCAACCAGTGGGCCGGGGGCACAGGTGCGTGGTTGGAATGAGCACCTCCAGTTAGGCTGGGCTCTTTAATAAGCAACGCATACACAGCCTGTGACAGCCTCTTAGATGTACAGCCCGACCCTCTTTAATCGTGTGGTTCCTCCGTCACCCTGCAGGGGGCCGAGACACAGCAGGGCTGGGGGGCCGCGGGGGCCCCTACCGTCTAGACGCAGGCCACAAGGTGCACCAGGTGTCTCAGGCAGAGAAAGATGCCGTCCCGGAGGAGATCAGGAAGGCAGCCAGAGAGATGGGAGCCAAGGCCTTCAAAGACAGGTATGGTCCTCAGGCCTGTGTGTGTGTGTGAGTGTGTGTGTGTGTGTGTGTTTACACGCAGGGAAGAAGGAGCTGGTATCCTGTGTGACCAGGCTAAGTGTTTGGCCACTCACAGGGGTCCTGATCCTCCAACCCCCCTGGTATGCAGCTCCGATCTGGGCTAGAAACTTTCTGGACTACACCGGCCTGGATGAATGCAGCAATTGATTCCGGCGATGACGAGCGCTCGCGCTTCTGGGTGCGGGGTTGAAGGGGGGCAACCTTTTCAACGGCACATGAAGGCCGCCTCTGTTCTCCACCCTCCGACTTTCCTTCTCTCCCACCCTTTTTTTTTCCTTCTCTCTCTCTCTTGCCTCTCTCATCTCCTCTCTTCCTGCGCCCCCTGCTTCAACAGTGGTCGCTTTGACAACCCCCCCCCACCCCCACCCGCACCCCCTGCTTATTTCTCTCCTTCATCTATCAGTGCAACACTAAGCCTTGTCTAAGTTGTTCAACTATATGCTAACAGTCATGTTTCCTGCTAGCTGTCACTAACTGTATACTCCCCCCCCCTCCGAAGTCGTAGAACAGCCCCGTTGACAGAACTGGGACTAACGTAGATGTTTGGACTTGCAGGTTCCAATCGTATCCGTGTTGCCAAGGGCTGTCATCATTAAGACCCTTCTCTTAGCTCTGCGTGTTGAGGGGACGTCGTGTCAGACCATTGTTGACTTAGGGTAGTCACACCTCCATCAGGCTTAATTTGATCCCTCTAGGCCATGGAATACCTGACACAACAACACAGGCACACAGGAACTACTGTAGTCACGCACAAACACAAACTAGAGACAGAGCCCCAGTGTGGTGAACTGCAAGGCGCTGTCGTGTCTGTGGGTTTGCAAGTCACTCTGGTTCGCTGTTGTTGTTGACATAGTTGTTATCTTGGATTCTTTATGGCCCGAGACTGAGGCCAAGACTTCTACCTCCCTCCCTCCTTCTCTCTCTCTCTCTCTCTCTCTCTCTGTCTCTCTCTCTCTGTCTCTCTCTCTCTCTCTCTCTGTCTCTCTCTCTCTCTCTCTCTGTCTCTCTCTCTCCTTTCCTCCCCTTGCTCTGGTCTGTGGAAGTCTCTGGAATCTGGAGGAAATAGCCGCGGCGGCTGGCCAGTCCGTCTGCTCACCGCACGCACACACACATTCTCTCTCTCTCACACACACGCACACACACACACACACACACGGAATGTGTGGAGGAAACCACCTCACCATGGCCTCTCTGGACTGTGTAATGATCTGTGTGAGAGAGTACAACTTCAGGAGCCTATACTACATTTCACAGTCCCGCTTTGTTGTTTCGAAGTCGGCCAGCGGAGAAACTGGGCCCATTCCTGCGTGTTTTTGTTGTGTCTGTTTTGGGCCGTTCCTTGGCATGTTCAGGGCTGTTTTTCCAAAGTGCTACAGTATGTGCAGTGGGAGCACAAGTATGTTATTGCGTGTTATCCTTGCTGTATTTTGATAGCCTGCGCAGATACGCATACGTGCACATGCACGGCACGAGCAGACACCTGCTCTGTACCGCCAACTTGTCCACCTCTCCTGCGTTACCTGCTAGTCTGGTAAAGACAGGACCGGTGATATGGACCTGTGCGTGTGTGTGGAGCAGCGATGAAATACATGACAGAACATGGTTGATCTGATGGCTCGGCTGATACCTTCTCAGACTACACAAGACCCCGCCCTCAGCCTGCGCAGGCCCGTTTTGACACCCTTCAACACCATTGTTCACACACACTCCACCCCCCACACAGCTTACAGCTGTCAGTACAGCCTATGTATGTGTTCATGTGGGTGTGTGTGTGTTCAGAGGGAGGCAGAGATTAATGCATCCTGCTTACCAGGATCATACTGATTAACTCACCTGGGGGCCACAAAGGAAATTCTACAGGTGTGTGTGTGCGGTGAGGGTCACCTGTGTTTTTCCACTGCCGTGCTGAACCAAAGCAAGCTGGCCTAACAGCACATGCGTGTGTGTGTGTGTGTGTGTGTGTGTGTGTGTGTGTGTGTGTGTGTGTGTGTGTGTGTGTGGTCCGCTGCTCTGTGATCACGTAAGAAGCTACTTCGGTGCAGTTGCCAATTTTCCAAGCGACCTCTCTCTCTCTCTCTCTTTTTTTTCTCCCTGTCTCTGGATCTCGCTCGCTCTCTCAGGTTGAAGGAGATTGACATGAGTGAGTACGACGCGTCCACCTATGAGCGCTTCTCCGGGGCGGTCAGGAGGCAGGTCCAGTCCCTGCGCATCATCCTTGACAGCCTGCAGGTAGGACATACACACTCTCACACACACACACACACACACACTCACACACAAACACCTTTACACCGAGAAGATCACTAAGAATAAAGCCCCTGTCCACAGATTGCTCATGTAATCAAGTTCGCTGGAGCATGCCAACTTGCTTGTGTTGTAGTTATGTGTGTGTGTGTGGGGGCGGGAGTGGGAGGGAGTGGTGGGGGGAGTGGGTCCTGGGGCGGAGTGGGTGGGGCCTTTCCAGAGTGGAAAATGTAGGCGTGTATATTCATTTCCAGGTGTTAAGCCATACAACAACCTTTGCTTTGAACACGTGTATGTTGTTGTCTGTCCTTATTAACCCGCAACTCTTCAACTACAGATAACATGAGGCTTCTATGATCATACCTGGGGAGTGCAACAGTGATGGGAGGCTCTTGTCCACACCCACACACTCACACACACACACACACACACCCACATTCCACACACACACAAACACCCTGTCCAACTGCATCATATTGCAGTCGGCAGACACCGCGTTCCAGTATGTTGCAACCACATCAGCTCTCTGAAGCCTCTGTCCAACAGAATCACCCCCCCCACCCCCCCCCCCCCCCCCCCCCCCCACCCCCACCCCCCCCCCCCCCCACTGCTTTGATATCGAAACACATGAGAGCGGCATGCCACGAAATAGAAAACCCGGACCCCCCTCTTAAGCTCACTTGACAGATCACCAAACAGTCAAACAAAAGCCGGCTCTTGGGTTGCCAGACTACAGTAAACCACACCCACTGTCCCTGTAGACGTCCATAGTGTTCTCTACACACCCTCACGTTAACAATAGCAGGACCTGCCTTTTGACATCATTTATAAATAAGTATCGTACACACACAAGCGCACACTCCACAGAAGAGCACCGTAGATGTCCAGAGATGAGAGCGCAGAGCACATGCAGGACATGTGTGTGACACTGTTATGGCCTCCGTCTCCACACCGTTCCTACCTGTCCACTCCTGCAACACCCACACTTCGCCCACGCACCGGAGCTGTGTGAACACCGTGTTCTCACAAGACGGTGGACACAGAAGGCACGGGTGCGACACAGCCAAGCACCGAGTGCGGACACAGAGGAATCGGCTGGACACAGCGACAGGTGGACGGTGGACACCAGAAGAGGGACACAGAAGGCGACACCGAAGAACTGCGACACAGAGGGACGGGTGGGACACAGGAGACACCGACAAGGACGGTGGACACGAGACGAACAAGTGGGACACAGAGACATTTGGGACACAGATGACATGGGACACAGACTGGACAGTGAGAACAGAGTAACGAAGGACTGGTGACACAAAGGACGGTGGAACACAGAGGACGGGTGACACCAGAGGGACGGTGTGACACAGAAGACGGTGGAACAGAGGGACAGTGAGACATCAAGGACAGGTGGAACACACAGACACCGAAGGACTGGGACACAGAAACGGTGACACAAGACGGTGACACAGAAAGGACGACTTACACAGAGGGACACCGAAACGCGTGGACCACAAGGAGGTGGACACAGAGGGCAGGGGGGACACAGAGGACGGTGGACACAGAAGACGTGTGGGACACAGCAGACATTGAGACCACAGCAGGGACGGGCATGACAAGAGGGACACCGAAGGACGGGTGGGACACAGAGGGACGGGTGGGACACAGAGGGACGGGTGGGACACAGAGGACACGGGTCACACAGAGGACGGTCGGACAACAGAAACGGGTGGACACAGAGGACGGTGGACACAGAAGGACACGGATGACACAGAGGACGGGCTGGGACACAGAGGACGGTACACAGAGGGACGGTGAACAGAACGACGGTGGGACAAGAGGAACGTGGACACAGAACGGACGTGTACACAGAGGACCGGGAATGAACCACAGAGACGGGGGAACACAGAGGGACACCGAAGGACGGGTGGGACACAGAGGGACAGGTGAGACACAGAGGGACAGGTGAGACACAGAGGGAACACGAAGACGGTGGACACCAGAGCCGGGTGGACATCTTTTTACCTCCTCTTTCCTCTGGGAACGAAGAGAACCGGGGAAAGTGGCAGCGTTCTTCGGCCTCTCCTCCCTCTCTTCTCCTTTTCCCCGCGCTCCTCGGGGGAGTACATGAATAGAACTAGTGGGCAGAGGAACAAAAGCAGGAAAGGGTTCTCATCGCAGCTCCATTCGTAATGATGATGGTGTGTTTGTGTGTGTATGTGTGTGTGTGTGTTCTCAGGCCAAGGGGAAGGAGCGACAGTGGCTGAAGAATCAGGCTCTAGGAGAGTTAGACGATGCCAAGATCATAGACGGTCTGACTGGAGAGAAGGCTATCTACAAGCGCAGAGGAGAGCTGGACCCAGAGGTGTGTGTGTGCACCAGTGTGTGTGTGTGTGTGTGTGTGTGTGTGTGTGTGTGTGTGTGCAGGATCCCGCCAGTGGGAGCCTGCATTCCAAAGGAGTGGGATTATTGTCACTGAGTTTGTAGTCACCTACAGCGTCTGTTCATTCCACACCTTCACACGCACACATTTTAAACTAGCACACACACCTATACACACATGCATACAGTGCAAGCACGCTCAGATACACATGATTCATCCGGTCATGGTTCCCTAACGCACACGCTCTCACTCGTACGTGTGTTGCTTAAACTCGTAATGTCAGTACATCGAGACCGGCGAGACCTGACCCACGCAGCCTGCGCAGGTCACGAAACGTCCGTTTTGTTCAGTCAAGGCGGCAGTCTGAATGACAGACCAGGAGAAACCTAACCCCTGGTTTTAGCTAAGGCTCGGATTGAAAACGGCGTGTCTTCCCCCAGCTCGGCAGCCCGCAGCAGAAGCCCAAGCGGCTGCGCGTGCTGGCGGACGTGTCCGGCAGCATGTACCGCTTCAACGGCGTGGACGGGCGGCTGGAGCGCTCCATGGAGGCCGTGTGTATGGTGATGGAAGCTCTGGAGGGCTACGAACACAAGTTCAAGGTCAGCTGCCCGCCGCTTCCCTTTGTTTGGTTTTGGTCGCAAGCTGCGCACCGTGCCTGTGTGTTTAAGTGTGTGTGTGTTTGTGTGTGTGGTGTTTAACTACCCTTGTGGGGACTAGACGTTCCCATAAGGATAATAAACGAAGACAAAATTAACCTTGTGGTGACATTTTCGTGGCCCCCACAACTTCACGTGCTATTTGTAGACAGTTTTAGGGGGGGGGTTGGTTAGAATTCGTTTTTGGGTTAGAAGGTTAGGAGTTGGGGATAGCAAGATTTGGAAAGGGAGTAAATTATCCGTGCTCCGTATGATGGTAAAACAAGCCCCTGTCGTGTGTGTGTGTGTGTGTGTGTGTGTGCGTGTGCGGAGGTGTTGACTGATGCATTGTTTGTCACATGATGTCTGCGTTTGCCCAAAGTACTGTCATTCCCGAGAAGTACAGTCATTGCCCTGTCCCTTCTTATCTTCACACCTCTCCTCTGTAATCGGCATCCAAAGCTATTGCTTTGAACTACAAGCGCACTGAAGACAGGGGGGAGAGGGAGGGAGGGAAGGACAGTGTGTTGGTATGGACAGACGTCTTTGGCCCCCTTGTTGTCATACTACCTGACCCACCGCTAATTTAGCGCTATCACACACACACACACACACACACACACACACACACACACTGCTATTGAATATCAGTGTGACAGCTACCCGGATCACCTTACTTAGAACTGCACCTGGCCATTCTGACAGGCTCCTGTGCTTGATGTGTACACAGGTGTCACCTGATCACAGGCATCTCAGCTAACACGCACACACCTACTTCCACACACACACACACACACGCCGAGATGACCTGGCTGGAGACCTGCAGTCGCATAGCTCAGAGTGCACCTATGGATTCCCATATCAGAAAGGAACCTCCTGATTTGACACAGGAATGCAAGTCCTGCCCAGCAACATGATGACACAACCTTGACAGGCTTGAGGAGAGGAGGGAGGAGGGGGTGCTGGTGAAAGAAACAGCCATGTACCATCAACATCTTTCTACTGTGCCCCCCCACCCCCTCCCTCCTTTGCCTCCTCCTTCTCCTCCATCCTTACCCCCTCTTCTCCCCTTCCAGTATGACATCATCGGCCACTCGGGGGATGGCTACGACATAGACCTGGTCAGAACAGACAAGATCCCCAAGAACAACAAGCAGCGTCTCAAGGTTCTCAAGGTAGGAACCTCCCCTCCCCTCTCCGTCGTCCCTCTCTCCCGCTCCAAGGATCCGGGTCCTTGTCCCCCCCGGTCCCCCCGGTCCCCTGATCCGTCTCCTCTCCGTCTCCTCGCCGCCCCCCTAGAACATGCACGCCCACTCCCAGTTCTGCATGAGCGGAGACTTCACCCTGGAGTGCGCCGAGGCTGCCGTCAAGGTGCTGGCGCGCGAGGAGGCCGACGAGCGCTTTGTGGTGGTCCTGAGCGATGCTAACCTGGAGCGCTACGGCATCTCCCCCGAACGCTTCGCCAGGGTCCTGACCTCCGACCCCCAGGTCAACGCCTTTGCCATCTTCATAGGCTCCCTGGGAGACCAGGCCGAGAGGTAAGAGGGCGTGACGTGAGGGGGAGGGTGGTGCGTGTTTGTGTGTTTGTGTTTAGACTGACTGAGGCCATAGCCCTGGCAGGTTAATCCCAGTGTAGAGTATAGCTTAGTGGTTAAGAGGACCGGACAAAGAGGGATATGTAGCCAATTCTCTCAAAGACTTCCCGCCCCTCCTCCACCGCCTCCTCCTTCATCCCTCCAGACCCCCCAGGCAGTGGGACTCCTCTCCAGGGCGTTCTCCAGGAACTTACCCTGGCCTGTGTTGCTGCTTGTAAGGCTCTTAAGTAGCCATGCGCCACACTGTTAGATCGGTACAAGCAATCTGCTTCAGTGACCCCTGTAGTAAGGACAAAGAGGAACGCACGCACAGAGAGAGAGATGGGGAGAGAGAGAGAGAGAAAGAGAAAGAGAAAGAGAGAGAGAATGGGACAAAACAGGGAACTCCCTGTTATGTCTCGAAACTTGTGTGCAAATCAACAGCAGCTATTGTCTCTCTTTCGTTTGGAACCTGGTCAGTAGAAGGTCACTCCCTGCTTGAACTGTTTCTCTCCCCCTCTCCCCCTCCTCCCCCTTTCCCATCTCGAACCCCCATGACAGACTACAGAGAACCCTGCCAGCGGGGAGATCCTTCGTCGCCATGGACACCAAGCAGATCCCCCAAATATTGCAGCAGATCTTCACGTCCACCATGCTGTCCAGTGCCTGAGACCACACACTCATTCAGCATTCAACATTCAGCACGCCCACACGCACGCACGCAGACCTGCTCCATACAGACTAACTCAGTCACATGCATAGTGACTCACCGGTTGTGTCTTCATTGAACCATATAACGTGCCATGATTATATCTCCCAGACCTGTGTTCGGTAACAAAAAACTTTGTTTCTGTGAACTACCTGCTAGTTCTGTCTGTCCACAAGTCATTGTCAATTGTCGAATATATCATGTAGAAACAGTAGGACAGTGCCTGGATACTGCTGCATCCTTGGAAGTGTTTGATAGCAGTGTGTGTGTGTGTGTGTGTGTGTGTGTGTGTGTGTGTGTGTGTGTGTGTCAGATGGGACCGTCCCTGCGATGTGTGATACCTATCCCAGCCCGCTCGCTGACCTGACACACACGGAGCCGTGTCCTGTTCTCCACTTTGTTTAAACTTCCTCCTGTGACGCACACACAGAGTCCGGCTTGGTCAGCTACCCTACTTGGTGCGTGTTTCTGTGCGCAAGGGGTGCACATCCCTCGCCTCTCCGTCTCGACTTCCCGTGTGTTGTGCCCTCTGACACGCAGGGCAGACAACGCTAATGTGGCCCCTGACACACAAACAAACGCAAACACTCGCGCACACTCAGAGGGCAAGCGGTACTAAGTTGGCTCTTCTGGAATGCAGGGACTGTGACCAGGGGAACTTCCCACCTGACTGCACACGCTGTTTTAAAGATGCCGCGGTTGCACAACCCCTTGGTGTGTGTGTGTGCGTGTGCGTGTGTGTATGTGTGTGTGTGTGTGCGCGTGTGCGCGCGTATGTGTGTGCGTGCGCGCGCGTGTGTTTTCCTGTGCTCTATCTATGTCAACAAGCGCGGCCCTTTCCTTCCTGATGACTGGACCTTGTGACGCCTGATGCTCTTCTCAGTCTTGTAAGGAATCTTGGCTCTCGTTACAGGACCCCCAGCAACTCTCTCCCACACACACACACACTCTCACACAGCGTGTTATGTGATTGGCAGAAGTCAGTGCTGCTGGGTAGGATAGAGTTATATGGGTGGCAGGGTTGTGTGTGCAGTATTTAGTGGGTGTGCGAGTCTGGCATGTGGGTGGCAACACATACACACACACACACACACACCCTCTCTGTTTCCCTCAGCACTGACAGCCACATGCTGTGTTCACTCCTCTGGAAGCTGAAGGAAATCAATGACCTGCTTTCTGTCGATCCCACCCTCCTCTATCGATGTGTTTCTCTTCTGCCCCGATGGAGGGCCGGCCCTGTTTGACCCAATGTACTGTCTCTCCTCCCATACTGACTGTATGCCCTCTGTGTGCGGGAGTGTTTTACTGGTGCGCAAAAGTATGTAAAAAATCTAAAACAAAAAGATATACGATTGAAAATCTAACATTTTGTAAAAATTGCTACTGTTAAATACGTCATTGTACATTACTGTATGTTGTGACATGCATTTGCTCTGGAGTTTGCGGACATGTAATTTATATGTAAACTGTTGGGACATAAATGATCATTCAATGACTGCAGGTGTTCTTTCACATCGTGTACTCTGGCGTGTCAACACGTGCGATCGGTAATGCGGTTAGTCGTGTGCAATCGGTAATCAGTAAACCCTTAACCACATGTGTGACTGAGCGCTGTTCCTGTGGTCATCGTTCCAGAGAGCCGAGTGGTTCTGAGAATCGGAGGCAGTCAGAATGGCCCCAGTGTCCTCGCTCCCTGTTCCTGCCCGCTCTCTCTTTCCATCCTCAGTCACAGACTCCATTGTTACTGGTCGAGCTCCATCGCTGCCTCATCTGCCCTCCCTTTCATGGCCTAGCTGGTTCAAACCCAGGTCTATTTCAAGTGGTAACTGGTTTATTCCTGCTTCATCCCTGCCCCCCCCCCCCCTGGTCCTTTCCCCCCCGACCTCGGCCCTCAGTCTTTTCTCCAGACTCGGGCCGGCCCCTCTTCCAGGAGCCCACACCCCTCCTAGCCTGGCCCCCATCCAAGCCCTCCACCCCTAGCAGTGCACCTCCTGTATATACCTGCTTTCTCCCACTCCTCCATCTTCTCCACCTGGTAAGGACTGCAGGTTAGGTCATAATGACTAACGGTTACTGAAACACTGGCGGTCGTAATGCAACACCTGCCCGGGTTATTTTGAACTCTCTGTGTGGTTCCGGTACAGTGACGGGAGGTCTAGACGTGTGGGATGTCGGTATTTGCCGATGCACTCACACAAAGACGCGTACAGGGTCTGGTGGATTGCAGAGTCACTTTGTGACAGTGGGGGGTTTTCTTTGGGGGGGGGGGGGGGGTTTGGGGGGGCTGGTGATTCACTCAGCTAACGGTGTTGTTCAGACAAAACACTGAGGCGTTGGAATGCGGCCTGATGACTTGGCCCCTCGACCACAAGAGTCAACATCTATGGAAATCAAGCTGACGGTTGAGGGTTTCTCTGTGCTGAGTGTGAATATGTGTGTGTGTGTGTGTGTGTATGTGTGTTGTGTGGGGGGGGGGGGGGCTAAAGGATGTTAGCGTGGAACCGAGTTGGACCCTTTCTAGGTTGACAGTAATTCTCTCTCTCACATACACACACACACACACACACACAGTTCCATCTCTGTAACCCAGGCCGCAGGATGCAGTACTAAACCCGAGGGGGACAGCAGGAGGCGGTCGATCACGTTGATCGATCAAATGGCTGGTTGTCATGGAAAACCAGCGGGTGGGACAGGATAGTTAAAACAACAGGAAGCGTTTGTATACGGTGACCAGACAAAGGGCACAGCGTCGTCTCTGGTGCATAGTTTGCTCTGTGAGGGTAATTATCTACTGATGAATGGGACGCCCCAGAAATCCTCTGCATGGATATTATGTAAATACGATGGCTGGACAAGAGGCTGAATTACGTCGCTCCCTGAGTCACTCTGTGTAGTTTATGTTCTTGTAAATATCATTGTCTTGAAAATGGCAGTAAAAAAAGGATGGCAGTGTTTAATTTTGTCATGAAAACAATCAAAAATTGTTCCAAAAAAGAAATTGCTCAAACCGTTGGTTTCTTAATACCTCAGTACCACTTAATGCCACTTGTATAAATGTAGAAATCCTGTGTAAATGTTGTTTATGGTGATTAGCATTGTAGCACATTCTTCTCCACGTGTGCTACACATGTGCGACTTTGTGTGTGTTTCACGAGCCTCGTTGTGAGAATGTGCTTCGAGTACAGTGTGTGTGGTCACGTTTGAGAGACAAAGTGTGTGCGTGAGTTTCCTGATGTAAACTGCCGATAATAAGCTCGAGCAACAGGAAACTAGTAAAGTAGGAGGAAGCAATGATGTCATCTGTGGTGTACACACACACACACACAGGCCTACAGTACTTACACCAGGTGGTTCCCATCCTGGGAATCGTCTTTTGAGTGAGTTTGGGGAAATCTCTGTCAGCTCTGCTCCCGGTAAACAAACACACGTACACACACACACACACCCCCCCTCTGGCAGTCTGTCTCCTTAGTACCCCACCCTATGGTGGCTCCTATAGAACTCTTCAGCCCCAAGGCATCCATCTTGTTTATGGCTGGATTTACAGGGATTCAGGAGGGCATAACAACAGCCATGCTTTAATAACCCTACCTAATCACCACCTGTGTGTGTGTGTGTGTGTGTGTGTGTGTGTGTGTGTGTGTGTGTGTGTGTGTGTGTGTGTGTGAGTGTGTGTGTCTGCTGTATGCGTGCTCGTCAGCAGGCTGGTGCACTCTCACTCTGGGTCTGACTACAGCTTAAGGGGCTTATGAACACACTGCTGATTGCCACATAGATGAACAGAGTGGTAGGAGTGTGCTCACTGATCCACTACCTGCACAGACCAGATGATACAACACTGTTTCATTACGTCATTCAGTCATTGTTCCTGCAATCCGCCCAGACCCTTGAAATCTATCCTTGTTTGGAGATAAACACTGTCGTTCGCTTCACCTGGCTTTTTGGCTCGTTAGCGTATCTATTTTTCTCTGCCCTGCTCTCTCTCACTCCTGTCTCTCTCTCTCTCTCTCATTCTCTCTCTCTCCCTCTCTCCCTCTCTCTCTCTCTCTCTCTCTCTCACTCTCTGCCCCCCCTCCCTCTCTCTGCATGTCGGACCTTGTTTAGCCATGCAGTTAAGGTTTCAGCCGAGTAAGTGATTTGCATATTTGCCCCCAATGGAAAAGCCATTCGTCTGCTGGGAGGCAGCGGAGGGCAACAACCCAACTATTACGGAGGCAAGAAGGAGCACCAATCAGGGGAGAGGATGTGGGCCGACACCCACACACCTTCAAGGGCCAGGACCTTCCATGGAGCTCTGGTGTATGTGCGTCTATGACCACGTAGGCTGTAAAACGTGCGTGTGTGTGTTTGTGACACATGGGGGAAATGACTAGCGTTAGCAGTACTCTTATCAGTGTTCCCCCTCTCAACAGTCCCCCAGAGTGTCCCGACCGCAAACGAGGGGAGATTAGTATTTTCCCCCGAAACTGCAGCTCTGGTTAATCGGTGTGGAGGCAACTGGGGGGGGCCGTGTCTCGGAATCAGACATCCTCCACAGCCTACGAGCTTCTCCACAGCTCAGCTCCGTGGACAGTGCTGAGGATGTGGTTTCCTTCTGCCGCTGCTGCTGCGGTCGCCCTGCCGGTGGGGACAAGATTACACCGTAGTCCCTGACAACAGCAGAACACAGTCGGATACATCGCGTTTGTGGTTTCCGGTTCATTTGCTTTGAGTGTGAATCGGTGCTGATCTGAACACTTTCCTTGGCAACACCTAAACAGCAACGAGACTGGTCGTTCCTTCTAAACAAGGAAAAATAAGAAGTGAATCTGCTTGTGTTTTCCAGCAGCAGTCAGACGTCTCTATTTCTCTGACTTTCCTTCTCCTTCACCCACCCACACACCCACACACACACACACACTCTGTGTCCCTTCCTCTCCTCCTTCACCCTTCTCCTCCACATACACTCTCTGTCTCAAATGATTTATGGGGCCAAACTGGCAAACCGGATCTCTGGCATGAGAGAAGCGAAGTGTTTGTGAAGCAGTTATCATCACTCGGGGCAGGAAGGGGAGCAGGGAGGAACATCAGCACATCAGGGAGGGGCAACAGTAGATTCTCAGGGCTCGAGCAGTTTGCAGGCAGTCTTGCCCCCCCCCCCCCCCCCCATCTGCCCAGCCATGACCCCGAACCCCATGCGATCCCAGGGATGAAGACCACAAGAATGTGATCTTTGTAGGCCGCGTCTTGTTTTCATCTCCGTCCCTGCCTGTTTATTGTCATAGCGACAGAGTGTGATCGGCAGAGGAAAGTCATCCCTTTCACAGGTTAACCTTTGTCACCCGCTCAACATCCCTATGTGCTGACTGACTGCAATAACCCTGGATGTAGTGCACACACCCACAAACACATAAATTTGCGCTCTAGTGCAGATCCTTTCCTTTAATTTCTCATCTGTTTTCCTCACCTCCCTCGCTCTCATTCCTGCCTCCCCCTCCTTCTCACTTCCTCTGTCTTGCAGCCTCCTGCCCAGCTGCTCTCTCTCTCTTGCTTTACGTCCTTCTCTCTCTCACCCTCTCTCTCCCTCCAGTTCTACCTCCTTCTCTCTCTTGCACTTCTTCCATCTCTCTCTCGCCCTCCCTCTTGCTCTACGTCCTTCTCTCTCTCACCCTCTCTCCCTCCTGCTCTGCCTCCTTCTCTCTCTTGCCCTCTCTCCTGCTCTACCTCCGTCTTTCCCTTTCTTTCTTTCTCTCTCTCTTCCTCCCTCCCTCCCTCCCTCTCCCTGGCTGGCTGGCTGGCTGGCCTTGGCTTTAGCACAGCCAGCTGTGCTTCTGTCTCTCTCTCCAGAACAATCCCAATGCTGCTGGATAATGGAGACGAATGTTCAGGCGGAATTCCTCCAGCGTGATGGTGAGCTAGCACTTGCACAGAATCCAGTTTGTACACGATCATGGCCTTCTTCTATAGCAAAACAACATAGGGTTTGTCAGCAGTCTGTTCAGATGCAGGTGGTTGGATACAGGTGGAAGGGGGGATCCCTGTAGGATGTTTGATCTGAACCTCCGTGCGTCCCTGATGGCTGAAGCACCGTAAACAGACTCCTGCAATTCCATGCGACACCCACTGACGGAGGTTAGCAGGCAAACGCATGCTGCCATGGTGTGTCGTACGGTCCGTGATGGAGGTGTCTGTCAGCAGGGGAAGATCCATCATTTTGTTCAGCATGAGCGTACAGTCGAACACACACCTCACACACTCCGGTCCTCCAGATGTCGTGCTGACGCTCCACATTCCTCCCCACGCGGCCTCCCAAAATGCCACAAAACGGGAGCACGGTCTCTCCTCTTTTTTTTCTTTGCACGTGCGTGTTTGTTGTTGAGTGTGAGAGCACACACGTATGTATGGTGACCTTTGGCCTACATCCAGGAAGCGTACCAGGAATTTGGGAAAAACAAGGAAAGAGAGCCGTTTTTCCTCGTCATTTCCAACCTCTGTTCTGGAAGTCTCCAGAGCACATCTATAAAAGAACTAGGAGTTTTCACATGGCTTCCGCCTCTCTAATCACTATTGATAGTTCTTCTACAGGGCATCAGTCCTGAACACTACGCCCAGGGAGTTGGTTAAACAAAAACAGACTTTTCCTCTCTGCTCCTTCCTCAGACAGCCTCCCTTGCTGGCTCTGTCAAAGCCTTCTTTCATGCTAAACCACTCCAGACAGAGAGAGAAGCTCAAAATCCTAATTAGCCTAGCTGTATTTAGTCTTTCCTGCATGTCTGTGGCTAGGGCTGGCCTAATGACTGAGGTAGTTCCGTTGGACGGGCGTGAAGCGTGCGGATCGACCGGCTCCTGGCTCAGCAGTGTGGGCGGCTTCAAGAGGTTTTTCCTCCTGTTGATCATATCAAATGGTAGAAATGAACTTGCAGCTGGACGCAGCCTAAACCTGACCCAGGGTGACATGTTTAAACTGGATAATCCACTTGAACATCTATCACCGTCTGAAGAATACACCACTTCTAGCAGACGTTAACTGCCAGGTACTGAACAATCTCGAATGGCTGTCGTCTATTATTCTACCCTCAACCTGTGCCACTCAGCGATACAAAAGCCCAAATATCTCCCCATAGAGGAAGGTATCTGGCCTGTCAGTCTGGATTAGGCTTTTTGTGCTAGTTGAGCTCAGATTAGGCCTCTGATCTGATGACGCTGGGCTCCACAATGCCCTGTTAAGAAGCTTCTGGAACCTCACATCAGCTCCAGAGCAGGTTAACGAGGTACTCATGTGAAGTGGCTGAGAGCCAAACAAGATCACGGAGCGTGCCCAGTCTTGTCTTAATGATTCACTCCTTCCCTGTCCTTCTCTCTCTCTCACTCTCCTCTCCTTCTCTTGCTCTCATGGTCTCTCTCCCTCGCTGTTTATCCACAAGAGATGACAGGAGCATGAAAAGCTTGCAGAGGAGTGATGCTAAAGGCTGTGGTAATGTGACAGCATATCGTCCCGCCTGTCCAGAGAGAGACGGATGAGATGAAGGACATGTGCTTTGTGTAATCTCAGGATGCACAAACACACACGGTCATACGTAGGTTTAGGCTCGTTCACACAGTTGACCTCCTGTCACATGAGTCAAGCGCTTTACATCTGGGCAAGTATAGGCATAGCTGCAGAAGAAACCTTCGGAGTCTGGTAACAATCCAGTCTACACACACACATGCACACACACACTCTCTCTCTCTCTCACACACACACACACACACACACACTCTCACACACACTCTCTCTCTCTCACACACACACACCCACACACACACACTGTGATAAATGAATGGAGACACCCCTGCTTTGTCTGCAGGGGGACAGCACTTTGCCTGTTTTCACTGCCCGCCTTTGAGCAGCAATTATCAGGGTAATTTAATTCCCATCAACCTGCCGCCCCCAGATCTGCAGTGGATGAAGGGACAGGGTGTGTGTGCAGGAGGGAGCAGAGGGGGGGTGGAGGGGTCACCAGGTAAAGAAGTAAAGAGAACTGAGTAAATAGATCCTCCCCTCTCTCCCCACTCTTCCCTCCCTCCCCTCTCCCCCCTCTCTCCACTCTTTCCCCTCTCCCCTCTCCCCCTCCTCCCTCTCTCCCTCTACCCCTCTCTCCCCTCTCCAGACCTCTCTCTCGCCCTCTCTTCAGCCCCTCTCCTCTCCCCTCTTTCCTCCTTCTGCGTCGCCGCGTCTTCCATCCTGCCCCCCTTCTTCCTTCCTCTTCCGTTCTTAGGCTCCAAGGCTCGTTCGAGGAGAATCTGTGCCATGGCTGCTGTTTGATACTTCTGAAGCTAGATGAAGGGCTGCTTCGGTCCTACCCCCCCTCTATTATACCTGCAGTAGGGAGGTTTAATGGAGGGAGGAGCAGAGAGGGCAATGAAGACAAGAACAGAGGGATTTGAAACGAGCGGAGGGGAAGATTTATAAACAGAGCAGAAAAGAGCGCGAGTAGAAAAAGACTGACTGGCCCCCAGCCTTGACGAAAAAGCAGGAGGGAGACGGAGAGACAAGAGAAGGTGGTGATGTTGAGAGAAGGGTGAGGGGAAGAGATAGAAGAGGGGAGGAAGAAGGACATTTGAAAGCAGCAAGCCTGGGAGGAGATGGGTGAGGAGAGGGGCAGAGCTCAGACTGCTGGGTTCACATTGTTGTGACTCGAGCATCTGTTGGAACTTAATTATTAACCAATTCCTTTTTTTCAGATAAAACAAGAAACCTCTGACCAGCTGACCATGTGCATTTGCAAGAAGCTAAAAGGGTTGAATTATTGAGTTGAGAAGGTGGTTTCAATATTTGAAAGGACTTCATGCAAGGAAAGAATAAGACTTTTGTTCATGAGGTCAATTTTCTGGTGTTTGGGAAAAAATTGCGAAAGAGCAGCTTGCGCGAATTTGTCTCTCCAAAATGCTTATATTAATAGCTATCAGGATGGCAGCTCCACCACCAGCTGGTGGTGTTACTAAACACCACCAGCTCCACATTGTACTTAGTAGCTGCATCTGCATGTTGAACATGTCTGATGTGTTACGTTCTGAGGCAGATAAAGAACAGGAGCTGTTTAGCACCGGGTGGCTGTGCGCCCTGCTCCCCAAGGTGAGGGGGAATGTCTATTACTCACATCCTCTCTCTGTCTCTCTCTGTCTCTCTCTCTCTCTGTCTCTCTCTCTCCCTCTCTCTCCCTCTCTCTTTCTCTCTCTCTCTCTCTCTCTCTCTGTCTTTCTCACACTTAAACCACTCTCTCATACTTTCAATTTTGATAGCCCTTTATCCTTTTGATATCCTTATCTCGTAGGAGTCTCTGAGACGCCATTGTTCCTAAAGTCCCTCCAACTATATTGTTATCTATTCAAATGAGAGCCGTCCCACCCACACTGTCCGAGTCCTCCGACCACACCCTGCTAAACAAAAGACAGGCATTGAGGACTTACCGATGTACCTGGTACGAAGAAGATGGAGAGAAGTCAGTGAAAGCGAGTGTCAGAGACCGTGAGGTTGAGAGGGTGTAAAGAGTTAGTGATGCAGGGGGATGTAGAGAGATGCATAGATAAGAGAGCGAGGCGGAGGGATGGAGAGAGAGATGAGGAGATTGAATGTTGGATCTTGGAAGCCAGACAGACCAGATGGAAACCAGACGGTCCTGGAGGGAGGGGAGCAGAGGCCACGACATCACACTGCCTTCTGGGGTCTGCCTTACTCCACACACACACACGCACGCACGCACGCACGCACACACACACACACATGCACACACACACACACACATGCACACACACACACACACGCAGGGATGGATCTCAGATGCCTCTGTGTTGATGTGCCATCATTATCAAAGTTAGAATCCTCGAAACACTGACACTTAAAGATCGATCCAACTACAGCTTGGCGTTGTTGTGATATGATCACATGCTGTTTTGTTCATATTGGAGAAACCCGAGCCTGATCTTTTCATGTATAAACTGATGTCGTGGGTCAGCTAAACTGTATCAGACCCGCAGGCCTGCTGCTGAACAATACTGGATGACCAACGTCCAGTTCAATGTCAGTCTGTTGTAACTGTTCGAACTTTTGGGAGGTTTCGGAGCAACGGTAACAGCAGAATGGCCACATTTCACTTGTCGTAAGTGGCAGCATTTTGTTTCTGGTGTGCCTCAGCCCGTTGCCAACAAGACCACATTTTGGCAACCGTTACCGTTAATGTTGCAAAATACTGTAATTTGACAAGCCTTAAAATGGCCTCAAGAAAAACATTTTACGCATAACTAACACTTGAGAAAGCTTCAAATCATGTTTCAAAATGTCTCCCTCCGTGAAGCAAATCTGTTTTAACGATACATCGCGAAAGCTGATGTCGAGGCTCCATCTGTTCGATGTATTTGCCATTCTTTAGGAGAGTCATCCCAGTTGGCTTACAGAGATATAGGGACAGGAGACTCAATAGAGGTCACTTTGGCCAATAGAAATAGAGTATAATAAGTGGCCCTGCCCCTTCTCATCTCCTTGGTAACTCCGTGACCTGTAACCTGGCAACCTGTTCTAGGGAGTTTGGAGGTTAGGAACCTGGGGTCAGCCCTGCGGAGTCCCATTTCTTCTTAAATCATTTGTGACCTGGTTGTGTGTCCTTTCATACAAATACAGATCGCTGCGGTTTTACTTCAAAAAATTATTTTTAGGAATGTTTCATTCTTACTGGGACAGTTATTTTAGTTGGGTCTGTTGGTTTATAGATATTACACAATGAGACTGACTGACTTACATTTGACTGGCTTGTCAACCACCGAAACTGTTTGTCTGACCAGCTGACATCACCGATGGAGTGTCTGGATGACCAAATGGCTTACTGTCTATCGATCACCTCATACAGAGGAAAAACATACTCTGACACACGTTCACAACCTCATGTAGATAACTCAACACCCTCAACTTCACCCAACAAATTGATTTGAATCATTTCCCACACATTCCTGCGGTTAGAATGAACAACCATTAACCGAAACCTCAGCCGTGTGGTTACGTGAGGTCATGGAAACTCCTCAGTGCGAACCACAACCCCTGTGGACATTTCTTGGAATCCGTCCAGTGGTCAGTTGGGCAGCTGTGTCCAGACTCACGGGTTCCACGGTGGGCCTGGCTCTTCGGAGCTCGCCTGCAGCGTTGACATCATCAGGCTCTCGCGCTCCTCCGCCGCACGTGTTTAACGAGAACAAGTTAGAAGAGCATCGAGCCCCTGCTGCTACCACAACAAGGAGAAAACAGAACGGATGTCGGTGGAAAATGTGTTTCCCTGAGAGATAACAGTGAGAAGCCGTAGGACGTTTTGCGGTCGTGAGCAGGTCTTTTCAGCTATCTTCTAGCACCTGCTCCCGAGTCCTATTCAACTGAAAACATTCCCCCTCGTAAATTATCTTCTGAGTCATCTCCAGCAACCCCCAGGTCTGAGCGTGGGCCTCTGGGTGGCCTCTGACAAAACGCTGTGTGCGTGTGTGTGTGTGTGTGTGTAGGGGGGGGGTGTGTGTGTGTGGGGGGGGGGGTGCACATGCAATCGTACATGCCTCTGAGTGGTGAGGTCATGGGACTGCTGAGTGTGAGAGAAGGTCGTTTTGAGAAGTGATAGGAGGAACCTTCCTCGTCATACTACAGCAATGTTTGGTGTATGGAAACTTCAGTCTGCTTGTTTGAATCATCATCTGATTATAAAACAAGGGCAATTGCGCAATACCACTGAACATCAAATGCAGACGTTGACCATATGGTTCAGCATTAAGTCATAGAAAATGCGGATTCCCCTTTAAACTCTAGCCCCAGTGAAGAAAGTGGCAGGGCATTGTCATCTATTGAAAGCTAGACTTCAGTTTGAGGGTTATTCAGACCCTCAGGTCACACACACACACACACACAGACAGACATGCACACGCACATACACACACACATACACACACACACATACACATACTGACACGCACACAGACAGACACACACACACAGACACACACACAGACACACACACACACAGACAGACACACACAGACACACACACACACAGACACATACACACACACACACATACACACACTGACACGCACACAGACAGACACACACACACAGACACACACACAGACACATACACACACACATACACAGACACACACACACGCAGGCACTCGTGCTTTGAGCCCCTCTCCCTTGCTCCTTGGACTGCCAAACCTGACATCTGGCCTGCAGTGATCTGCGGGCGGAGCGGTCACCGAACATGATGATCACCCCGCAGTGGAGTGCTGTCTCACCACGATGTGAGTGTCCTCATCTCTGACTGCCTGAGCTGCACCCTGAGCTTTTCACATGAGCTCCAGTCCACGTTCCAATCAGGATGATCCTGGTAACTGGGCTGCCCCTGAAGTCTTACTGACAAGACTCTGACAGGTTTGGGCTTGTCTCTAGAATATGAGATTGTCACCATCCCTGCCTTCTTGCACCATCTCACCTGAACTCCAAACTAGCTCACTTTCTATCCCAGTTGCCTGCAGCCTGTTCCACGATGCCTGCCGCTGATGTCTATTTTCTCTCTAACTGCATGACCGCTTCCCCAATCCCATCCCTCTCTCTCTGTCTCTCTCTGTATCTCTCTCTCTCCACCTCTCCCCGTCCCACGCCTCTGCCTGTCTCTCCAATATTCCCACACTTCCAGCCCTGTGTGCTTGGCCGTGGCTCTGGCCAGGTCCCCTGCCAAACCCAGCCCTGGCTGCTCCTGCCCTGGCCCCAAAAGGTGCTTCCTTGTGCCAACTAGGAGAGCTGTTGTCCCAGAGGGACAATACCTTGCATCAACATGCTTCACGTTTCACGCTGCCCCTGCCAACATGCCTGCTTCCCTGGCACAGAACAATGAGAACAGGTGGGTTCAGTCTGTGATATGGTGGGCTCTGCCCCACAGGCACAGGCTTCTATCAGCCATACTAAAGAAACAGACTGGATGTGAACTCTGGGCCAGTTTCCTGCCGCCAGATGAATGTGCCTGGCTGACGGGGCCCGCCGCTTGGCTGGACAGGCGAGACAGACACACTGACTGGGTCTGGGATGTGCTGGACAGACGCCTGGACAGATGTGAGTGACAGAGCAGCTTTTCCTAATGATGGGGCTTTCATCCTCTGGCTCACTGACTGACTGACTGACTGACTTACTGACCATGTGTGATGGTACATATTACATGTGAAATCATATACGAGGGATTGGAAGGTTGAAGTCTTTAAATCAATTGTAAATGTCTCCTGTGTTCATACAGGCCTGCACCAGCTCTCTTGGCAACATGATGTCCACAGAGAGGACTGGTTTGCTTACAGCCTCTGACCCCCTATGCCGTCATGGTAACCAGGGGTCATCCCTGGCTGATCGCCTGGCCTGGAAATAGACCTTTGGTGCTGGTGGGGGGATGGGCTGTTACACAACAAACTTCCCGCTTTGTTGAGTGGTTGAGTAATGACTGTGAGTCATGGGATCTGTCATATCTATTTTTGTGTGTGTGCGCGCGCGCGTGTGTCACTCACATTGCTGTCATGTGCGTTGTCACCATAGGGAGTATGCAGTCACACCTTCTCTCCCTCTGACTGCGCCTTCTGTCAAAACGACACGAAAAGGCTCCACAATCCCGACAGTGGATGACCAGTCGTTCGTAGACCCTGCCCAAGTCGTCAGGAAGCAGAAGCCCTTTAAAGGAGAGGCGCTGACTGTCTGGCTGAACGCTGGCTCCAGGAGAGACCTCGGAGGAAGAGGTCAGGACAGGGATAGAATCAGTGACAGCAGGGACACATGGTCACAGTCGCCCACGGGAACGGACAGGGACCAAGGATGTGGGGGACAGTGGAGTGTTGGGGAGGGGGAGGGGGCACTAGCAGGACACCCCTGAGGGTGACGAGGTGGAGAGGAACCAGTTGTCTGCTGTCAGCCAACAGGCTCAATCTCAAACCAGTCAGCAACATTTTATTGTCCTACGTTTACAGTCCTTCATTTGGTTGAATTCTCCCGATGTCAGAGATACCGACAGGGACTGGGTTGTGCAAGCAGTGTGCTACTGTATATCCAGGAGCCACTCTGTGGTACTGTGCATGTGTTCTGATTTATGACCCTTCCTCTTAGAATATTTCACAGGATTTTGAAGCAGAGTCACGTAGCTGTGGGTTGCCAGGTTGGAGGTGTTAATCATCCAACCTTCTGATGGGTGACCGAGAAACCAGTCAGAAATCCAAAATAAAGACAAGGGGTTGTTTTGAAAACATCCATAGAAATATTCATTTTATTTTTCAGTTTTAATTAACAATATCGTCTCTGGTAGCTGTATTAAATACATTGTTTTATTGTCCAGTTTTCCAAGTAAATTATGATTTAAGTTCACATTTGTTAGAAGCATGAAACCAGCAGTCAACAATTGTCCAAATCTGAATCTCTCCATAGAAGCTTTTTGATACCAAAGCAATATAATTTGGAGCAGTCATTATTTACATAAAATACAAAAATATATTTCACAAAAAAGTATTACTGATAAATGTACAATAACCAGTTCTATAAAAATTACAAATATACTTCTATAAAAAAGCTATTTTTAAATACTCTTCCAGCTCAAGTTTTGATTAAAGTAGCACAGCCCTGTGTGTGTTAGTGAGGGAGCAGATATTGTCACAATGACTGTTAATGACATCCTCTGCTTTCCTTCTCTCCTTTGCTATCCTGCGTTACCATTTCACCACAGGTGTTCCTCTTGAATTGTTGAATTATTCAGAACACCTTGAGTATTCTGTCTGCATACAAACTAATGCTGCCATAGTGCTTAGGGGAGAAGGGAAGGGGGGAGGAGAAAGGTAAGTAGGGAGGAGGGGAGGAGGGGAACAGGAGAAGAGGCAATCCTGACAGGACAGTGATTTGGACTACAGGAGATGACCTTCAGCCTTTGCATGTGGGATTCAGAGTTATATGGTCACCATGGCAGCTGCTGTGCCAGATCCAGCTGTATCAGGGTGAGAAGGAGGGGATTTGGGTGGCTGGCAGAGGGTGGGGGTGTTGGGGGTGGGGAGTGTGAAGTCCAGACAGATGCCCCCACTCCCTCATGGCTCCACTCCAAGACGGGTCTGTGTGTTCTCGGCTCCGTGTCACATGCCTGTAGACAGACAGACAGACTAGTGGTTAGTTGTGGACTCACTGTCTCTCTCCTTGTCAGAGTCCAGCTCTATTCTAGGCAGGGTTTTTACTGTTCAGTCATCGTAAACACCGCAGCCCCAATAAAGGCCTGACTGATGGGTGACTGACTGACTGCTTCAGATTTGACAGGGACAGGCTGTCACTGGGGGACACTTACCTAACACAGAAACATGTGCAATCTCTTTCATGCTGATACACTTCATATGCATTACCAATCCCAATCCCATCCCACTTTTACTGTAACATATCATTCCAGGTTGTCTGCGTGCACACATTCCAGCACATGTGATACAAGTTCTAACACCCTGCAGTGCTGTCATAAAGAAGTGGTCCAAAACAAATAAACTGTGCTATGTTGGTCTGTACCCACAGCATTCTAGAGACTACTGCTTACGCTGCTGCATGGGCTGCAATAGGTTGGTAACTGTGTGTGTGTGTGTGTGTGTCTGTCAAGACTTAACAACATGTCTGACAGCTGAGTTGGATATGTTCCCTTTCCCTCCATGGTGCCCCTGCACGCCATAGGATCCCCCCGGACCAGCCCCCCGGACCAGCCCCCGGACCAGCCCCCCGGACCAGCCCCCCGGCCCCATAGTCTTAGCCCCAAGCCCAATAACCCTCTCTACAGTGAACCACTTAAGGTTTCCTAGAACCAGTCAAGTGGGACAGCCGTCACATCTCTTTAGGACCGGTCGTTAGCATAGCTGGCACTGCAAAGAACAAGCACGCCTGGCGATCCTGTCCAATGGGCAGTGCCAGGGGGGGTAGGTGGTCATTTATCACGGAGCGGACAGCTTGGTGGCATTCATACTTACTCGCTAATGTTTTGTCAAGGTCGGCGATGAAGTCCTCCAGTTCTTTAGTGTCTCCCAGTTTGGCTGCAAGTACAACAAAGTTATTCAAAGTTGCTACTAGGTCACCATTATCATCAGTCAAACAGAGAAAAACTTTGCAAATGCATGGTCAAATAGAGACCTGAATTGTTTGCGCGCGTGTGTCGGTGTGTGTCGGTGCATGTCTGAGCGATTGCGTGAGGATATATGCGTGTGAGCATGTAAGAGCCTCATCTGTGTCGTAGCCGTGACGATCGCCAAGCGGAGCTCACCTTTGGGTGACATGAGAGTGGGAGAGGTGGGGGAGGGGGAAAAGACGGTGGGGGAGTTGAGCCTCTCATCGCTGAAGCTGAAACTGTTTCTGTTAAGGGACTCTGCACCTGAGGAGGGAGAGAGAGAGAGAGAGAGAGAAAGAGTCAGAGAGAGAGAGAGAGAGAGAGAGAGAGAGAGAAGGGGGAGGAAGGGGGAAAGATAAATACTCATTTAGAAACTATTCAGCCCGTTTCGGGGTCGACTGCAAGGTTTATTTCTCCAGGCGTTGGGTGTTTTGTCACAGAAACACGTGCGGCAGGTTATCTGTGTCAATGGAGCAGGATGGAGGGGTGTAGTTGACGCATACCCTCCTAATAACAACCTTACTGTTTTCCACACACGCACGCGCTCCACTTTGAGTCAAAACTATTTGTGTCCCCTTTCTTCTACCTGGAAGTGGCATTTTGGTCTTGGTCATGTGTCATTGGAAAAGATATAAATTCTAGAGTTTTCAGAGTTAGATTGACACATTTTGAGAGGCGAGACAGCACCTCCTCCTCTTCTGGTCGTCAGTTTGGTTCTAAACATATACAACTCTGGGTCTTTCCTTCTGTTGGTCCCTCACTCCCTCCTCTCCTCTCTACCAGAGAGATACTGGATCGTTGCATGAGTGACATAATGAACACTTTGATTCAGCCAAATCACAGTTCGAGCACCCACGCAGCAAGACACGTTCTGTTGTTTTAAAGTCCCGGTAAAAAAAGCAACGGCGGACGAAGACTTCACATAAGAGAAGCGACGTGTAAAATGAGAGGAGTTTGATCTCAGCCCAGATTGTCCTGCTGTCTGAAGACGGCTTCTCTGACGTGGCTCAATGCTAAACGTCTCCATCAACCGAATAAATGAAAGAATGCGATTGTATGCTGCCGGTCAGTTGGGTTCGAGAGTGAAAAGAGAGTGTGCGTGGAGTAAAGACAGATTATCCAGAGACAGATAGTCTCTTTTGGCCTCCCTCCCACCCACCCACCCACCCCCACCTGCCTCTATCTCTCCCCCTTTGTGCTGAACGACTGCCAGAGTGCTTCTGATGTATATCACTTACCTACAGTGGTCTTAGCCTCTGACGACCTTAACTGCTGTCGTCCGCGCATGCATACAAACAGACACGCGCACCCTGCAGCCACATACACGCACCCTGCAGCCACACGCGCACTCCCTGCAGCCACGGTGTGTGATGATAAGCATCAGTGTTTGCCTTGGAAGGAGAAACCTCTCATTTTTCAGGCAGACAGTGGCTTTCAGCCGGCGTGCTGGCCACGCTAGCTGGTCTGCAGGGCCGCTCCCCCACCTCACTATCTCCCCCCCCATCTCTCCCGCTATCTCTCCCCCTTGCTCTCAACCCTATCTCTGTCACTGTCTCTCTCGCTGTCTCTATTCGCTCCAACCGTCTCTCACTCTGTCTGTCTCAGTCTTTCCTCTCACTCTAATTCTCTCTCTCTCTCTCTCTCTCTCTCTCTCTCACACACACACACATACACACAAACTTACATTGGTGAGCATATCTAAGACTTCAGCACTGTGCGTCCTTTACCCCTTCAGCCATCCGTCCATCCATCATCAACACAATAGCTTCATTTTGCATGGGTCTAGAAGCCTCCTCAATGGACTGCCATGGAGAGGACAGGCCTCACACAGGAATTTGATCTGCCTTGCTCCTCGCCCACAACCACTCTCATTATTCTCAGCCACATATCACATAGTGCAACGGTTTTTCCCCTGGGTAATCTCTGCAGTACTCCTTGACTGCATTGCGTGTGTTTTATTGCCGTTATTTAGATTTTTAACCCTGTGTGGAACATGTGAAACGACATCATAAACACATGGCCCTCGATTTCTTTTCTTCTAATTATTTCTTTTGTATGGCTTTATCGGACAGAGGCAATTAGATATGGACAGGGCGTATTTGTGCGTGTGTGAGAGACGGAGAGAGAGAGAGAGAAAGAGAGAGAAAGACAAAGAGAGAGAGAGAGGTAGGCAGAGGAGCGACACAGAGACAGACAGAAAGAGAGAGAGAGAGAGAGAGAGAGAGAGAGAGAGCCTGGTTGGTTTGCACCCCTACCCAGTGAGCTGGGGTACTCTAAATATCACCCAAATTTTTTAGCTATTATCAAATGACGTAACCTTTAAACAAAATGGGTGCGATTATATTTTGAGCACAGTTCCTGATGGAACAGACACTTAAACCTTAAACTATTCAGCAGTCCCAGGATTTGAGGAACATGCAGGACTCTGCAGCACTCTTCACATCTTCCCTTGGAGACCCCAGCCCACTCACATGTGGCTGGGAAATTAAAGCACTGTCCACAGGGGGGACCGACAGAGCAGATACGTGTGTGACTGTGTGTCTGCGTGGGTGGGTGTGTGAGACTGTTGGTTAGTGAATGAGGCCCAGAGTCAGTTTCACTGTATGGAATGGTAATACACATTCTGTGGACCAGGAAACTTCATGTTGTAACTTCATGACAATAAAACCACAGAGTCATGGCAGGCTTTCATATGGGGGCTCGTTAGCCAAGTATGCCACTGTAGTTAACCCCAAGATCTCTAGACACAGATCAAGCCTGTGTGCATTTCTATGGAAGTGTCCATTATGTGTGTCCGTGTGTGCGAGTGTCCTTGTGTGTGTGTGTGTGTGTGTGTGTGTGTGTGTGTGTGTGTGACCTTGTGTGTGTGAGTGTCCTTATGTGTGTGTGTGTGTGTGTGTGTGTGTGTGTAAGCCCGCCCCTGTTTAGCTCTCCAGCAGACCTTTACAAAGATACCTTCCTGCTGACGTTGTAAGTTTCCCGCTATCTGAACATCGTACTCATGAAAAGAGATGCACTCTAGATACTACTGGTAAGTTTGCTACGGGAAAGTAGCGCTGCCAATCCGATGCCACCTGTTATTAGTCCTACTATTCACACTTAACCCTAAAATATTTCTGGGAACCTGATATTGGATGATAAGCCCAGAAAGGGAAAGTTTGCTTACTTTCCGAGTCGCTGATGCCACTGTCACTGACGCTCGCGCTGCTTCTTCTCTTCATGGTCTTCAGATGCTCGTCGTATCTAAAGTGCCTCTTCTCCACCGGTGACGTGAAATCCTCGATCACTGCGTCAAACTCACCGAGCACATCACTCAGATCGTCCTGCTCAGCAAAATTGCCTGAAATGAAAAAGAAACAGGTCAAGAAATAGTGTAGTGTATACCAATAGTTTAGGTTATCATTTCTTTTTTAGATATGGTGCATTAATCTGTAATAAAAAAAGGCGGATGGCATATTGTATGTCCTGCTCAATTAAGAAAATGTTAAAACCTACAAGAAATTCGAATAGGTAGTTCTGTGTAAAAACAAACAAACCCAACAACATGAAATTATGTCTCGGAAGTTATTCCCACAACTGTTTCGTGTTCACTGTCCACGCTTTATCACAAATATGATAAGACTTTAAAACTTACCTTTGCCTCGAGTCTTCAGTTTAGGAGACTTCATAGCTGTTTCTCTATTAATGTTGTTGATTTTTATTCAGGTTTATCCAATATTCAATCGAAGATCAAATAAATCTCCGTTATGTCCAAGGATACAATCCCTCTTATATTTAGCAGGTCTTGACTTCAAAACAGTGCCTCTAAACTGAACCCTCCCGCGTTGCAGGACGTCTGTTTTTAAATATCCAGTGCGTGGCGGGGGCGGTGACAAGTGAGAGGCGAAAAAGAGAGGAAGAGAAATATATAGAGAGATGCAGGTGTCCGTGACCGTTTAAGCTACTTTATCATTGAGCGGTCCATACTTCTGGGTACAGTTACAGTCGCTGGCGTCATCTTATTAAAAGCATGTTTGTAAACAACTTGTGTGTCACTTAGCGGGCATACATGTCATGATGAGTTATTAATATCATTGACCTTGAGGTCTCCATCTTCTATTGCCGGGCAGATTCTGACAGAATGGGGCCAGACTTGGGTCAAAGTGACATTGATAGCCCAGGCTCACTCATTATTGGAAAAGGTAGTTGCAGTTTCTTAGATAACTTATTTTTCAACTTTGAAAGTAAAATATGTATTCATAAAGCCATACCCATCAATTTATCAGTTTAATTTTCTGTCAGTAGAGTCTAATTATTCAGTTAATGATTGTTTATCATTATCAATAGTCTACCCAAAGCTGCCTTGATGTCACAGTACATGAGTATTTGTGCCCTAACATAAGGAAAGGGCGCCATCTGGTGTTTGAAGATAGGTAGAGTTGTTCCATGTTCACTTCCAAGACAAACGATTTCACTTATAATCTCTTCAACAGGGCTGGACACTGCTTGTGGAAATCTGGTGAATGCATGAGTGTGTGTGTGTGTGTGTGTGTGTGTGTGTGTGTGTGTGAGTGTGTGTGTGTGTAACGGACCAACTCCTGTGGAGACTTTCACACCTCCCATGGCCAGTCAAATTCAAGCCAGAGTGTGTTTGCAGCTGCACGTGTGTGCTGACTCAAGGTCCAGAAGGTGCTCGATGAAGGTCCAGAAGGTGCTTGATGAAGGTCCAGAAGGTGCTTGATGAAGGTCCAGAAGGTGCTTGATGAAGGCACAGCCGTCTGTTGGAGACGGGCTAAGGCTGACACCTTAGGCCCAGGACCTGGACACTGCTGCTGTTCACACGCCTCCCCGACAGGTGGTGTATGCGTCTCCTCTGCTCTCCTCTTGCCTCTCTCTCTCTCTCTCTCTCTCTCTCTCTCTCTTTCTCTCTCTCGATCACTCTCTCTCTCTCTCTCTCTCTCTCTCTCTGTCTGATTGTTCTCTGGGTCTCTCTCCCCTCTTTTTTTAAATCTCCCGCTGCCTTTATGTATTTCTTTCCCTCTCCTTTCTCTGTTTCTATGGTGACCTCATACCACACTGCTGAACTGGTCATTTCATGTTCATGACCGACAAATGAGAATTAAAAGTATTTTATTGATAAGTACGATATATTAACATGAATCTTCAATTATGATACAAAACAGTTACATATTAAGATAAACAAATATGATTTCATAATCTATTAATCTCTGGTTCCAAGGTCCATATTGTGCACGCTTTCAGGCACATCTACTGCTGAGGAACATTTTTGGCAACATGGACGGACAAATGTAGGGTAACACAATAAGGAAAAACATCGAACGGACCGTTTAATGTGTTTGCAGCGAATTCACCGCTGATATTACACACCGATAATAATTGTCACGCTGCCACGAAGATTCCTCCAAACTACTCTCTGAGTTTCAACGGCAATCTATTCCTTAAGATAGCACCTGCATCTTTGTTTTGTCTGTCTGTGCATCTGTCTAGGTCTCGGTGTGTGAGTAAACTTGTGCCCGTGTGTGCCACTGAGCTTGTGTGTATGTATGTGTGTGGCCATTTGCACGCGTGTGTTTCACTCAAAGTCGCAGCCCAGCAGCTCCACCCTCATGGTGATGGAGCTCCTCCACGTCTGGGGTTTGATTCGGACGAAGCGAGAGAAGATGGGAGGGTAGATGTAGTTCTTCACGTGGCCATTGTTGTCTGTGTTTCCGGGGAACACCTGCAGGTGGCAGCACACCACAGAGACTATTCATTTACTGGCAATACTGTAGCAAGAAACTCTGTTGAACAGGAATTCCCACTGAAATACTTAGGGGTAACTTTGGTTGAAGAAAAATCAATTCATCTTGCGTTGATAATACAGTCAGTCGAGTCTGTATTCGTTGCTGTTCAGCGTCGCTCTTTGACTTAAAGAACGTCAGTTACGCTGGTAATATATACGGGTGAGTCAAAGCACGCCTAGACTCCCAGAGCAGTACCTTACCTTAGAGGGATAGTCCGCATCGTCCGTGTACTGGGTCCAGACTATTCCGTCATCACTGTACTCCAGAGAGTAGGCGCTGACGAACATCTCCTTGCCTAGAGCCTTGGCTCCCTGAGTGATGATCCCTGTGATCTTCTTGACCTGGGCCAGCTGGATCTGCAGCCACTCCCCTCCCTCGTTGAACTGTAAGATGAAGGAGAGAGGCGGGTGATGCGAGGGGAAGGGGATGTTCCTGGTGGAGTACATACTGTACATGCAATGCATGTGTGCCTGTGTGTCTAATGCATTTCTCTGTGATTCTCGGGGTTTTCAAATGGGTGTTTTAGGTTTATTTGTGATTTGTAACGAGTAGACATACAGGCACATTCGATTTCTCTTTCATGTCCTTTTCAACTGTTTACGTGTAATAAGGACACCAATAAAGTAAAGACCAATACAGTTTGATTTGATTTCCTAGCAGTCAAAGTCGCATACGGTTCTACATCTTAATTTCTACATGACACTTTTCTAAACCTACTTAGAAATGCATGCAAAAAAACAAGAAAAGCCCACAACAGTAAAAATGTACATAAAGTATTCCAATAAAGTTGATTTGAATTGAGCATGTACCTCCTATGTGAAAGTGCAAACTCCACTGGTGTTCTATGTACACTAGTGATGATGTGACACTTGTGTGGGTGGGATGGACTTGGCAGGGTCCAGAGTTCTGTGCCTGTGTACTGTACCTTTGCCTGCCATGCGTTGATGGTGCCCTGGTTATTGAGACGAGCAAGAGAAGGGATCCATTTTCCAGAGTACCAGCTTGAAGCTGTGGAGCTGGCAGTGATGCGATGATCCTCAATCAGTCTATTTTCCATGCCCAGGGGCACAGAACAACCTGGCATAGGGGTGACAAAAGTAACAATTAGTCATACCCTGCTCTTTCTTTAATTTTTCCTTTGTCCCTCCCTCCCTCCCTCTCTCCCTCTCCCTCTCCCTCTCCCTCTCTCTCTCTCTCTCTCCCTCTCTCTCTCTCTCCCTCTCACCATCAAGCTGACAGCCGTAGAACTCCATCCGTAACGTGGGCATGTTGTAGTAGCTTAGAGGGTGGAGTCTCACGTACCGGCCAATTAGAGGGGGGAAGAAGGTGTTGACCTTTGCTTCGTGAGCTTCCCGGTTACCTGTGAATGTCTGAGAGAGAAAGAAAGAGAAATGCCGGAATAAGGAAAGGAAAATGCTTGTGTGCAGTTTACATTTACTTTTAAGGAGGCATACCAATTATTCTATATTCATGTCAAATCTGTCAAATCCCTCTCCTAAACAACCTAAACTCTCTGTTTTTCTACTGTTCTAGATGACTAGGCTGGAGCATGGTCCCTCACCATCATCAGGTATTCGTTGCTGTCTCCCTTGTAATAGATCCACTTCTTGCGATCGGTGCTGTAGGAGATGGTGTAGTTGAGGACGTACTGGGACCGGAACATCTCCTTGGCTCCCTGCGTGGCCACCTGGCTGACCACCACTGACCTCTGGAAGTCCACCTGAGGGGAGAGGAGAACAGGAGGGTCAGAGATGGGAATTGGGACACATGTCATACAGGCAAACACATATAAACACACACACACACGCAGACACACACACACATACATACATACATACATACATACATACATACATACATACATACATACATACATACTACATACATACATACATACATACATACATACATACATACATACATACATACATACATACATACATACATACATGTATGGTTTCCTGGTACCTGTATCCAGCTGCCTGCCTTATCTGTGCTCCATGCGTTTAACTTGCCCTGGTTGTTGAGTCTGGCTAGAGAGGGAGCCCAGTTTCCTAGGATAGGTGAGATCAGCTGTTGGATATAGATAACTGTCAACGCCAATGGAACAACTAGACTGCATGAAGGAGGGGGTGGGGCGATACCTCTTTGGCTTGATGCTGTGATTTGTTGATCAGGAACACTCCTAGACTCAAGTCCAAGTGGATGGAAACAATCTAGAACAAACACACAGTATGTAAAGACATGTTTGTAGTGTAGTTGGCATGTCTGTAATATGTTAGAGGGTCGTACCATTATCTAAGACCAGGAAGAGAGTCTGCATCCCCAGCTGTTGGTACAGTCCAACCTCTGTCTCCAGCTGCCACAAGCCTGGCTTGGAGGGCCGCATCTCCAGCGTTGCAAAGCCCCCTGGGATGGAATATGTAACTTATCAGCCGCTTCCGTCCATGGATTCTCTGACTTTCAGATGTCTGCGCAACAGCTCACTGGTTGGTGATACTGACCAGGCAGTAGAGGGAAGACCCCCTGGCGATGTGTGTGCGTGTGCTGAATCAAGAAGGTCTGCCCATGGAAGTGCACACTCTGCAGGTCCTGAGGGGAGCCCATGTTGATGAGGTGCCACCGCACCAGCTGGGACGTGTACATCCTCAACCCCTTCAGACTGAAGATGATACCGTTGATGGCTGAAATTGAACAGGGTTCCACAGGAGGACGACATGACGTTACCGGAAAACACTTCCCGAGGAAGGGTTCCGCCAAGGAGGCTACGATTTGATGTTTCAGCCTAGGCCCACGTGCCTACCGTGGAACTTGAAGGTGGATTCCTTCAGGGCTCTCCTGTTTGTCTTCTCCAGGCGCTTGCGGTTCCTCTCGTAGTACCAACTCTGCGACTCATCGAACGTCATGAAGAGGAGCATGAACTCTCGCGTGTCCACCATCTTCTTAGCCAGGGTGCCTTCCCGACACACTAGCAACGGACCAATGAGACCAGAGTTGATGTCCCTCTCCTGGATGACAGTGTGAGTGGCTCGATTAGATCTTATTTTCAGCCCATCCCACAGAAGAAATGACACTAAAGATGACATCATCGTTTACTGGTTTTACGGCAAGCGTGTAGTCATGTCATAATAATAAAAAATAATAATTAACTTAATAATACCCACTATACCCGCTGTGATGGTCTGTCTCTACACACGCAGCCGCTCATGCAGTACTCACAGGGTTCACACCAGAGTAATAGGCCCAGGTGCGACAGTCCGACTCGTGTGCCTTAGGCCCGGCATTTTCATTGACATTCCACAGGTATGTGTAGCTGTTGTTGGGCTGGACCTCGTTGTCTTCCTTGAACCAGTACTTACAGTGGAAGGATAACCAGATATTAACAGTAAGCAAACCATTAACAGATGCATCATCAAGGATCATCTGTTGTGGTGGGAGTCTGGAAAAGTCCGGAAAATGGTTCCCAAACGTCAGCTCACCATGGCTGACTCATCCTCGTATGACATGCCTTCTGTCTGCTTGGTGTAGGTGACCCCATTAGGGTGCAAGGAGTACGGACGGCTAGCCAGGTTCCTGAAGAACACCTTCACACACAAACACACTTAGATAACAACTCTATGTATACAAATGTCTTCGTATAACAGTGCCAAGCTGAACATTCTCCATATAAACTGTACAGGAAATCTGTGGGATCGATCTGCTTGATGTCATTCTTACAATAATGGTCTCTCCCACTTCAGCCTTGATGACGGGCCCTAAGATTCCCAGATGCTCGTTCATCTCCCCGCGGAGGTCAGGAGTCTTAAATGAGCTGTCCAGATAGCCCCGGAAAATCACCTTGGTGAACTGGGTGTAGGGGGTGTTGCTTGGGTTTTCCATCCGCCTGGAAGGAGAGATTGAGAAGAGACCATGCAATGTTAAGCCTGGAAGAAATGTGTTCATCCCTACAACTGTCGACGACGAGCTACCGTCCTCCTCCTGCTCCTCCTGTGCTGTCTCTCTCCTCACCTCTGTCCGTAGCCACCGTAGTCCCACTCTACCTCCTCTGCGGTTATAAAGTAGGTCCTCACTTTCTCCCCTGCGTTCTTCAGGAAGTACTTGCCATTGTCATCCAGGTTAAACTGGACAAATTTGGTGTGACTGTACGGATCCTTGAAGTCCACATACTCATACTCCTCCTTTTCTACATCCTTTGTCTTGTAAATTGGCTGGAGAAAGAGAGAGAAAAGAAAGAAAGAAAGAAGTATTAGTACTGTACTCGTGTACTTCAGAACAGAACTATAATAATCAGGCATTCGTGGAGCAGACCTCCTCCTCGTCTGAACGTTCCCCTGGTAGATACAGCTCGTAGTCACTGAAGTCAGGTCGAGGAATGCCAATGACGATGGCATTGTTGATCAGATCCTCCTCGTTGGTGACGGGTCGTGACCCGCGGGGGCTGAATTCTGGGGCCTGGGGTCGCACCCCGCGAGGAGAGAAGCCTACGTTCTCCTTGGGTTGAGCCTTGTACTCCTTCTTCTTCTTGGTCTTCATGCTGTGGCCTTTCTCAGGCCACCGTCTGCGGTACTCAGTAATCATCTTGGGTTTCTGTGTTGGCTTTGGAGTTGGATCAGGACTTGATGGTGGCTTGTATTTGGCCATATGGTCAGGCATCTCCACGGTGATCGCGTGGTGGGTCACATTGTAGCCCCAGTGCTCTTCTTGGGGGTTGATTGGCGTGGTGCGGATGGCATGGCAGCTGTTGTTCTTCAAGCAGATGACCACTTCCTCTATGCTCTCTGATGAGACCACCTCTGAGCTGTTTTCTTGCGTGTGATTGGTTGCTATAGACAGATTTCCAGAGGCAAGGTGGATAGTTTCCTTGGAGATACCCTCAGATGACAATGACTGGTTGACTTGAAGAGCAAACTTGTCCTCCCCTCTCTCAAAGTTGACCTCTGACAAGTTAATATGGTCACTGTTGGTGAAATTTTGTTGAGGTACTATTTGAATATGTGTTTCGTTGAAATGATCCTCATTAACCAGCTCCTCGATAGACCGGTTAGGTGCCTCAGATAAATGGGTGGTATTTACAATATTTACACTTACACTGGTCATATTGTCCATGGAATGATTCCGATTGGTCAGATTATTAGCCTCCATTTCTAGGTCAAAACTGGTCATATTGTATTCATCTGGTTGGCTGAAGTTGAACTTCCTCACTTTATCTGATTCAGATAGGTTGGTTACACTTTCTGATGAATTTATCTGACTGGTAATGTTACTTGTCAAAGCTGTGCTATTTAGGGAGGATGAAACATTATTGTCAGACATGTTTCTTACAAATGTGTTATTGTTCAGTTGTTCTTCTAACTGAAGTTTTAACTCCCTTAACACAATTTCATCTGTTTGGTTGGTGGCATTTCTGGGCAAGTCTAATCGGGCAGTTTTGTTTCTAATCAGATCTGCGACATTTTCATGAGTTGAATCTGGGATGAGAGACATGTTGGTAATGAACAGGTCTGTCTCAATGGAAGATTCCTCTGAGAGTTCAGTATAGGAGAAAACATCTCCCCGGGTGACCTTCTCCTGAGCCTCAGGGTCTGAAGTATCGCTCACGAATGTCTGCTCTCTTCTGGTGTCTTCACCGGCCTCTGTGGGCCTGTTTAAACCACCCTTGCCATCCTCTCGCAATGAACTGGCATTCTGCCCAGTTCTGTTCCTTGTCTCAGCCACCGAGCTTGTCCTAGCCTCGTCCTTCTCAGGCTTATCGAGGAACGACAGGTCCAACTGCTCCACGTCCGATCCTTCCGCCTGCTCACCGAGGGATCGGAGGCCCAACAGATCGGCCCACTTTTCCGTATTCTCGTCCACCTTCACGTTTTCCTTCTGCTTCTCCTCCGTCACGTGCTTCTCTTTTTCTTTGTTGATCTCATCGATGTCCTCAGGTAGCCACACATCGTACCCAACCTTGTGCTCGGCCTCAGCCTCAGCCTCGGCCCCATCCTCAAATTCGTAGATGTAGTCATGGAAACACTCCACGTCTTGGAACTTCACCCGCATGCCCTTGGTGGTCTCATGGGAGTTCAGGGAGGACAGGAGCCACACGCCTAGCAGGAAACGCAACACAACACAATTACAACATTTCTTCTTCAACTTATGTTGCTAGAATATTGAAGATTGAAGCCCCTCTCGACCGCACTGCCCTAAACTTTGCAAGGTGTTGAGAATCTGTACCTTCAGCATCCACTCATTCCTCACCTATGTTATCCATGTTCATGGTGATGGTCTCTCCAGTCATGGGGTACAGGCTAAGGAAGTCCTCTGTGCGCTCGTTCAGTTCGAACACATGACCGTAGAAGGTGACGGTCTGGATGTGGCTTTGTACTCCCACGCTGGACACATGCCAGGTCACTATCTCTCCATTACAGAAGCCAAGCACCTGGCCGCTCTCAAACACGTACCCGTTGATGGCTACAAGGGGGGGTTAGGTGTCAATTTAAATATACATATCATTTCCAAAATGATTGTCATGAATAAATATGATCTTCGGCACAAATCGTATTCAACAATGTCTGGAATTGCAACCTGAGAACGATCCATCAGTGATCCCGGATGAGAGTTTATGCGGCGTGTTGAAAGCTCAGACTCACAGTGTATCACATTGGACTGATAGAAGTCCGGGTCATCCCTCCGGACTTTGCTAGGGTCGCAGTAAGACTGTATGTTGTCTTCCAGGTACCAACTTCTGTTCTCATCAAATATGGTAAACATGGCATGCTGCTCCTTGTCTGCTCTCAACTGAAACACACATCTGGATTAACTGGAGGTTTGAGTGATGGGGCCCGAAGAAGAGGAAGAGTAGAGCCATGTGGCATGTCGGTGCGTCCTACTTTAATACCTGTACGTTATTCACGTTGAGGGACTGGCTTTTGCAGATAAGCAGGGGGCCTATGAGTCCAGAGGCGATGTCTCTGGGTGTGTTCACAGCACTGTGGTACATACGGGTCAGACATCTGGAGTCGCTGTCAAAGGGCTCGTCATCCTCGATCACCCGCCACACGTAGGTGTGCGTCTGACCAGGCTGCACCCCGTGAGTTTGGTTACCTGGCAACGGACAAGAATCATATTGGGTTAACTAGTCAGGACCTGAGTTAACCCATTCGATGAAATGAATGATATGAAACACGACAAAAACGAAATGGAAAGAACTTCACAATTACGAACGAATGTATTTTCCCATGCCTGAAGGATCTCAATACTGTTCAGTGTTTGACGTAATATAACCTTGGAGATGAGGCATATAGTATCAAGTCTGTCTCCAGATAACACGCTGTACAAGATACGATTTCTCAACGTGCGGTGTGTTTTCTGAGGCGAAAGAGGAGAGAGAGGAGCGGAGGAGCGTCAGCATACCTCCGGCTGGATAGTTGGCTCCCTCAGCCGCCTTGTCTATGGTCAGTCCATGAGGATAGATGCTGTAGGGCTGCGAGGCCTTGTTCTTAAACACTATCTGGAGGAACATCAACAGAGGCACTTGGGATGCATGGACAGCGAAGTTCAACATCCCAATGTCTGTACAGTTCATTGTCGATTTGCCAATAATGTCCAACGTTTTGTTTTGTTTTTCATCCATTCTGAATCGGCGACAACCTTTATTTCTGTGGAAATTGGAAAAGATGGCACGCAGGCCAAAAGTATCGGGACGGGCCCTCAGTAGGAGGACAAAGCTTTTACCTTGATGACATCTCTGATCTGCGCCCTGATGACGGGGCCGATGATGCCCAATTCCATCTTCCTCTGCTTCTTCTCTGCCCGCTTAGTGAAAGTAGCATCCGTGTACTGTGTGTACACGGCCTTCTTGTACTTCTTCCCTATCCGCAGTGGGCTCTGTTTCAAGTACTTCAACTTGAAGTCTCTGGGGAAGGATATTCCCGTTGAAAAAAAGGATGGGTAAAATTGACAGAGATGATCGATGTTATTTTCGTACAGATCGCTTGTACTCACACATCCATGTATGCAGGCATGTTTGGGGCGTAGTCCCAGACCACCTCCTCTGCAGCGATGTAGTAGGTCCACTCCTGGCTCTCTCTTCTCTGCTGGATGGTCAGCTTGCGCTTGGGTGCGTCGAAGCCCTTGCAGCTTACTACATCTACAAAGCCATGCATACCAGCTGGAGAGAGAGAGAGAGAGAGACACACACAGAGACGGAGACAGAGTAACAGAAAGAGACAAGAGAGACAGCAGACAGGTGATATTTTAACCAATATGTTGAACAACAATGAATACGCACATTTTAAAACTAATTCTCACAATCCGTCCAACATGTTTATTTATTCTTGACCGCTTACCCTCCAGGTGCTCGTTGGTGTAAGATGACAGCAGCCAGCGGCCAAGGTAAACAGCTGTCATCTGGGCAGTGGTGGCAGTGCCACTAACCAGGCCCACAGACGAGACTCGATGCCCGAAATGCTGCAGCATCTGCCCGTTCATGTGCACCGAGAACACCTCAGGGTCTGAACTCATGCCCACCAGGTGAAGGCTGACAGAGGTGTGAGCACAAATGCTTAAACCTGAGAAGGGAAAAAGTAGTGAGTAACTTAAGCTTCAGCTCCTGACCAGCTAACAGGCTCCCTAATGGACTGACAGCGAGCCTCACCAGGGATGGCTCCATTGCTGTAGCCGTTAATGGTGTGTTTGACAGGGTCGTCGCTAGCTCCCCCCGCAGCACTGTATCTGCTCATTCTCTCATCAAATACCCCAAACATGAAGACGTACTCGTGGTGGAAGGAATCCTGCTTCCCCATCTCGTCAAGGCTGCCTACAATTAGACACAGCAGTGAATATAATTAAAGCCACTGGACACCTCTCTCCACTCAATGGATGGATGGATGTGGATGGATGTGGATGGATGGATGTGGATGGATGGCCAAACTAACAGGTAAAGATCCTGACATGCGACAAGACCTACCTGGTTTACAGATGAGCAGCGCGCCAATCAAGCCAGAGTTGTAGTCTTTGACTGTGTCGTAGTGTGACTGGTAGGTGTAGGTGAGGCAGGGGGGGTCTGCCTCCTGGGGGGCCTCCTCTGAGGTGACCTCCCAGTAGTAGGTGTGCTCGCTGTTAGGACGCACCACGTCATCTTCCTTCTCCTGTTGAGACGTATTGTCAAAGTAATGGGAGCCTGAGACAGGAGACGGAGCAGAGATGGGAAAATCGGCATAGCCTCATTACCGAGAAGAGAAAAATCTCTCTGCTTATTGCTTTGGCAGATTTGGTCTGTTAGTCCAGTATAGCAATGATGTAATAGCTGTAATGTTTTATACTTTATTGTTTCTAGAAAGTAGGTGAGTGTTGAGCGCATATATAGGGTACTCATCTCAATGTTAAAGTGATTGTTTTCAGCTGTTGAACTGATAGGATACTTCAGCCATAATAAAGTGCACAGTGTGTTAGCTGTATCAGTTGACCTTTCTCTCTGATCAAGGTGACCATTGCCTAGTGATAAAATGACGGTTTGAAGCGTTTTTTGATTCAACGGTGCCTACAGTTCTTGTGTTCCTACAGACATCAAATGAAAGCAAAGTCAAATCCCATGAGAGAGTGGTTACAGACAGGAAGGTTCTTCCAAGTTGATTTTATTTTCCATATCCTGTGACCTCAAGTTGAATATGCATTTTAAAAGTTGAGTTAAACTTTGTTGTTCCCATGACTGTACTACAGTCATGCCCAGCAGCATATGTGCTTCGGTCTTATTAGTCTTTTGAGAAGGGATATTGAGGATTTCCAGCAGAACATCCTGTTGGACTTCAGATCAGTAATCTGTCCTCCCTGGTTAATATGTCCAAAACCCCCAAACACAGCTGTGCTTTTGCCCAATATCTGTGTACATTTCAGTGAATGAATAACATTCCAAACACTGCAGGACCCACTGCTACCCACACTGGAAACATCAAAACCCCCCGTGTAGGGCGGAGCTGTCTGGGAAAAGGTTTGTTTGTGTGAGTGTGACACACTCCTCTTTCTACAACGGCCACATTTTAGAAATGCTAGCATCATGTTTAATAGCTGAACTTCTGCTTAGTGTTATCAGGCATATATGCCTGCTAAGTTGATCCTCGAATGCAGAGTAATATCAGCAACTAGACTAAACAGTTGTGCAAAAAGTCACGCAATCGCTGTGTACTAGATTATCTGGTCGTGATTACCCTCTGACTGCTTGCCATACGCAATGCCATGTGGGTGGATGCTGTATTCTTTGTCCGCCATGTTCTTGAACGTGACCACAATGGTCTCGCCCACCTGCCCTCTCAGGGTTGGGCCTAGCAGACCTAGGGAAGACAATAAGCTGCGGTTAGGGATTCGCATACCAAACCGTAACGTCATATGTTAGAGTGCGGAGGATCCACGTGCCTTTGGAAGTGAGGTTGTTATGGGTGCAGATGCTGTTTGTGCACAGTGGTTATGGTGGGTTGTATGTTTTCTTAATAGGATTAGGATTACATCTGAAACCGTTTACACAAGTACATGTTATCGGTCGATGATTTACACATGACTCGTCCATCCATCTCGTATCGCCGGGATAAAAGAACGTGCAATGCACCCAGTTTTCGAGCAATTGATCATGTTAGATGTTTGCCTTGGGTGGGTATACTTCTGTCTGGAAATGTGAGACTGATTCACTAATGAAAGCCAGACTGTGTCTCAAATGTTTTGCCAAAACCCTAAATCCCATTTACCTAACCATGGAGGATGAGTCTTAGCCTGTTTGAAGCCTTCCTCGTACTCTCTGAAAACCACTTTCTTATAGGAGGGACCCGGCCTGGAGAGGGGATGCCGGAAAAACAAGCAAACAGTTAAAATAACATCAGGAACTGCATCGGTTCACACACAAAACACACAGTGTGACGCACTGTAAACAACCTACTACACGGCTCACGGTCCTCAACTCCAAATGTACGCAGAAACAGCAATCTAATATTAACAGACAGTTTTTCCTTTCATATTATAGTCATATTTAAAGTATAATAAAGGGTAGTGACTCTCTATAAAGGACTGCCACATAGCGTAATTACACATAAGCGCGTAATTACACGAAACACAATCATTCAATAATATTTAGCCTTACAAAATGACAACGCAACCTAATGTGATGCTTTTTCATCAAACGTCAAGTACTTACAAGTACATACAAATATACATGAATAAGAGATATGCTGGTAAAACTAACAGTAGTACGCATAGATCATATGAACCTTTCCTGTCACAAATCGATGGCCCAAGTAACATACCACCACAAAACCTACCCAAAATCCATTCCATGATTCTCAAGTATTACATTATTGACACTTACAAGCTAACCCATTCATATCACCAGGGTTCCTATTTCACTACAGGGTAAAGTCATCCATCTGTTTAGAACAACATATTACAACTGTACCTTCCGTGCCCATGGCCTTCAGAGTAGTCCCATAGGATCGGAACAGCAGCGACGTAGTAACGTCTGATCCTGGGTGCATCCTGAGACGCAGTGATGAAGGCCAGGTGAAGGAGCACAGCCAGGACAGGCAGGACACAGGAAGCAGCTGCCCAGGGACAAGGCTTCATTTCTGTTCAGCTGGGCAGCAAAGAGCAATCTGGGGCCACTCTGTTCTTAGAGCTGAATTTGGACACACACACAAAAAAAACACAGACTGGTTAAATGTTGTGTTTCATGGCAAAGGGCCAGCTTTTTCCAGAAAGTCATTTACTGATGTTCCCTCCCTGGTAGATATTTCCCAACATGCACGCAGAAGACACTTTTTTTTATGTCAACCTTAATCATGGGTTTTAGACGTCATGGCTATGACTCCTCCCTTATTGAGGAATACCTTACTGGAGACTAGCCAAAACCAATATGATGGATATAGGACCCCCTGGGGAGATTGCAATTTGCAATTGGTATATGCTAACAATATTTAAGCAAAAACCTCGTTCGGTCCGATCCTACGGTCCGATCCAGAGCCATTATAGTCTCGCTCCGCTTTTGTGAACGCTGGTGTGGTGTTTCATTGGGACTTTACCCATCAGAACTACCAGCAGAGACAGCGCTTATCGCACAAGTTTGATGTTAGGGTAAGTATGTTTATTTATGGCGTATTTATTTGCACAAAGTGCAGCAAAATATTATACTTAATATAATATATAATATTTGACGTTTAGTCTTTTTTATAAAGTCTGACAGGAATTGTATTTATATATTAGGCTACGTCATTGCTTTCACGTTTCACAACCAGGAAGTAACCAGGAAACATAAAGCACTGTTCAGGCTAATGATGATGTGTTTCTTCAGCGAACTTGGGCTATGTAACAGTTCTATCTTTATGTCAGATCACCGTTGTTATTGCAGTCTCTGGTGTTGACAACTTACTGCGTTTTCTTTGCATTCGGCCGGTCTTGCATTACATTCGTTCAGTGTTGTTGACATGATTCATCTGAAGGTAGTGTAACTCATTTAACAGTTAACCATCTACTTTGCACTCAGACGTGTCAACGTAATTGTGTTGTGGGATTATAGGCTAGTAGCCAATCATATATTGCGCCTTAATATTTATAAAAGTTAATAACAAAGCAAAACAAATTTAATAGATCGAGTTTGTCAGTCCAGCATGTCAGTGTATGTTTTGGAACCTGCTAGCCTATAGTTAGCCACCTAAAAGGATCAAGTGTTTTATATGATGATGACTCCTATGTTAAATCTTAGCATAGGCGTCCTCACCCGATATTGTTGTTTTGAGGAAGCGTGTTCAATAGCCATGATTTCATTTTATGTGACAAACCCTGCCTGCCTTCCCTGCCTGTTGGAATAGAAGGCTCTTTGTGTTCCCCTTGTCTCTAACACAGTCTCAGTCTGTTTCACTCACATGGCTTTAATCAGCTAGCTAAACATAGCTAATGCGGTATAATTGTTGAACATGACTGTTTACGTGTCCGTATCCCGTTGGAGTTTTGTGGCACAACACAACAGCACGTTTTGTATTTTCGGAATAGATTCAACTGACTGTTATGATCAGTTTCTTGGCGGCAGGCTGTGTGAGGTGAACCTTTGACTCTCCCCGTTCTTTTCCATGTCTTACAAAGGCTGTAAGAGACTTGTACTTGATCACTCAGGGAAAGGAACGTTGCTGCTCATTGTTGTATGTTCCCTTGGTCCTCTTGCAGAGTTGTGATAGTACGTGAAAGTGGCTCCCGCAAGCCACACGCCACCTCGCCTCACGGTCGATCCCCGTTTGAGCCACTAGCTCCAGCTCCATCCTCTCCTCCAGCCATGCCGTGGTGCCGTCCCTGCCCAGGGTTCTGCTCAGTTTACAACCTGGCCCTGGGCCTGGGCTTCGTCACCCTGGGAACCAGCCGCATCCTGCTGCTTAAGTACTCCGTCAATGCTGGTGAGCGGACGTTTATCGATTTCACCAAGGCCTAAGTTGCCGGGTTTAGGAGACGTTTAAAGAACGGCTCTGATATTGCGAATCGTGACCGTTCATTACTGTGGACCGACGCTTTATTCTAGCATTATTATGTGGATTGTATTTCCTCGGCTAAATCTTGACGAGCCTTTCCTGTTTTGTTCATTTCTCTGTAGAAAACAAGTACGACTTCCTCCCTGCATCCGTCAACCTGCTGGCCGAGGGGCTCAAACTGATCATCTGTCTGGTTATGTCTCTCAGGGTCATTCTAAAAGGTAAGAGAACAACAATGGCATGGTCATCAAGGTGTGCGTGGGCGGCAGTGTGGGCGGCAGCGTGGGTGACAGCGTGGAGTTGAGTGTGTGTTTGTCGCCCCGTGTGTTCCAGAGGGTCTCTCGAGCCAAGAGCTGGGCTGTGCCTCCGGTCCCTCCCTGCTCAGCTTTATGAAGTGGTCTGTTCCTGCCTTCCTCTACTTCCTGGATAACTTAATCATCTTCTACGTCATGACCTACCTGCAGCCTGTGAGTTCGTCCACACGCTTGGGTTGGAATCGTACCTCAAGTCATACCTGAGTCCAAATCTCATTGAAAAATCCTTCCAAATTCTTGAAGCATAAACATTCAAAGGATTACCTTTTGAGCAGTTGTTTTGCTCTGTCCTTCTTGTTGTTGTTGTTGTTGTTGTAGTATACAAACAAACCTGCAGATCACTTTGCTGTGTCTTACCTCTGTTTCTGTTCTGTGACCCACCATAGGCCATGGCAGTTCTGTTCTCTAACTTTGTGATCCTGACCACAGCCATTCTCTTCAGGGTTGTGCTGAAGTAAGCGACACCTCTTTCATGTTCTCAACTGGACACGCGATAAGTCAGTTTATGATGTGTTTTAGCGAAACGTTGTACAGGAATGTGCTTCTCTCGTAGCGCTGCTTTGAATTACACCATCACCACATACCCAAAATGTTGATTAAATAGCTTCAGGTGGGATTACAACAGCCTTTTAGGTCTCAGTGCTATAGTGCGTTCAAAGATTCAGGCTGATCCATGATCAGTTGTCGTTCCCCTTCACCCACCAGGAGGCGCCTGTCTCGGGTACAGTGGGCCTCCCTGTTGATTCTCTTCCTGTCCATCGTCTCCCTGACGATGGGTTCGGGGGGCAGTCAGCACGCCATGGCAGTGCCCGGCTTTCACCCGGGCCCCCTGACCACACCGACAAACAGCTGCCTGCTCTACACCCAGGATCAACAACGGAGCAACAGCAGGTAGATGGATGGATGGATGAATATATGGATGGATGGATGAATATATGGATGGATGAATATATGGATGGATGGATTAATATATGGATGGATGGATGAATGAATATATGGATGGAAGGAAGGATGAATAGATGGATGGATGAATGGAGGGATGGACAGAGAAGTAGAGGGATGGAGCTATAGATGCCAGAATAGCACGAGCGAACAGAGCCGCCTTCCAGAGCTCATTGTCTTCCTTCTCCCTGATGTCCTCCTACTGTCCCCTCCCGCTCAGCGAGTCCTCCTTGGTGTCGGCCCTGCTGGGGAAGGAGCGGCGGGACAGGATGCTGGTGAGGCTGCGCGCCCTGGGGATGGGCCACGTCCTTCTGGTTCTCCAGTGCTTCATCTCCTCCATGGCTAACATCTACAACGAGAAGATCCTGAAGGAGAAAAACCAGGTCACCGTGAGCATCTACATACAGAACAGCAAACTGTACGCCGACTAACACACGCTACATCCGTAACGCACACGGCTAGACCGAGCGTGGTCAAGCCTTGACCTGAGGGGGCCTCAGACCACCTAGGGCAGGGGGGCTCCAACCCTGGGTCCTGGACAGCTACCATCCTGTGGGCTTTTCACTTCTACCTCAAATAATGTAGCGTCGTTCAGCTCATCATCCAGCTAATAAGTAGAATATGCCGTGTTTGAGGTTGAACTGTGGTTCAAGTGAAAGCAGTCTGGATGGTAGTTCTCCAGGAACGTGGAAACCCCTGGCCAAGGTTGATGAGGCAAGGTCAAGGGTTAAGCCATTGTGTTTGGTTTCTCACGCGGTGTTGCAGGTACACGTTTGGCCTGCTGTTCAACGGGCTGACGCTGGTGCTGGGGAGAGATGCCAGGGGCATCACCGTGCACTGTGGCCTCCTCTACGGGCATAACATCTACTCCTTGGGCTTGGTGCTGGTCACTGGTGGGTCACAAAACACTTGTAGACATCACTGTATGCGCTCACGCTAAGCACAACACTCTCATCTGCGTCCTTAAGGCTCAGGTCGACGTACGACTAACCCTGCTACGTTCGTACGGTTCACATTACAACCGAGATCGACACCATTGCGACCGCACTCACTCAGACGAGCGCGCTCCCGATCTTCTCTCTCGTTCCGGTTCAGCGGCCCTGGGGCTGTCAGTGGCCTGCATCCTGAAGTTCCGTGACAACATGTTCCACGTGCTGAGCGGCCAGATCACCACGGTGATGGTGACGGCCCTCTCGCTCTTCCTGTTCGACTTCCGCCCGTCGCTGGACTTCTTCCTGCAGGCGCCCGTGGTGCTGCTCGCCATCTTCGTGTACAACAGCAGCCCTGCCAGCGACCCGGAATACGCCCTGATGAAGGATAAGACGCGTGTCATCAACGGACTGGTGTCTGAGAGGTCCAGGGGGGTGAGGAGAGACACATACAGACACACACACACTCACACACACACACACACACACACACACACACACACACACACACACACACACACACACACACACACACAAATGGTTGATACTGCCTTAAGAGGATGTGAAAGAAAAGATTCTGACTACAAACCGACGGCGAACAAATAACGGGAGATCCGTGCATTTTCCTACAGGATGGAAGCACGTCCACATGCGAACACGTCAGCCTTCAAAGTGGCGACTCGTGTGTGTGTGTAATATGATTTGGGAAGTGTGGAAGCAAAGTGAATTCTCTCTAATGAAAACAGGATCCAGGGTGTTGCCATAGCCCTTCCTCAGATAACAGCATTAGCCAGATATATTTAATACATGAGGTGAGTTACAGGGAAGGCCTAGCTATGTGTAGTAGCTTTGTGAGTCTGTGGCCTGCACTGATCTAATATAAAGAAGTATCTAGCTATGGCGCTTGTGGGAGTTAGGTAGGCTGACAGACTGAAGGCCCAGGGCTCCCTCGTACGTAGTCTGTCCGACAGGCTGTGAGTCTTTCACGGATGTGTCATGCAGAACTGTTTGAGTGAAAGGCTGCTTAATGTTACTAATGATACGTCAGTTGGTAGAGGCTGCACATTGTGAGTAAAAACCCTTTAAATTGGAAGTCCTCATTTTTCCCTGAAGGGGCATCAGTTGTTGCTATCGGGGGGGCAATACGTACTAAAGCAGTAATAATAATAATAATAATAGTATGGACAGCATGGGGATTTCAAATGGAAAGCCATCATGTAGAACACAGTATCAGGGCTGATCAATATGCAAAAGCTGTATTGAGACCAAAGAATGGAACTTTGAACCCCCCCCCCCGATCAAGAACAGTGTGTAATATTTGGTTTGTGTTTTTTATCCAGGATGGGGAGGAGCTTCTGAGGCTGACCGAGGCCAACACAGACAGCGAATCAGAGGAGGAGGCTTTATAGCACTTCATTAACTTGAACTTGAACTTAAGGCCACACCTCAGTGGTGGACGGAAATCCTCTTCTGGGTCTCAGTCGACGTTCTTCTTGTGGTTGAGTGACATCAATGTGCCTGGATGCGATGTCAGAAGGGACCGGAAAGGGACTTTTAGACAGCTTTTATGGAACTTTTTGGTGCCTGTCTCTATGATGATAATGCTGTATGATGATCATGGTGTCAAGTTTTACATTGTCATGGAAATGGAAATGCTGCTCTCTGCAGTTTACCCGTAAATTCCTTTTCTTCTTTATTTCCGAAATGGTGTTAATGCGGTGGGGGCTAAAATGATTCATCTGGAGGAGTTCATGTCCAGAGCATGTTAGTCGTTTTATGTTTCAGTGTTTAAAACAACACACCAGGACGGTGTTTTGGGAACATTATATTGGCTTGGAAGACATTTGAAGAAAGCTTTGTGTGTCTCCTGTGATCACTAGAGTGGTGATTGGCTGGTGACCTTGAGCTGACCTCCTAAAGGCTTCTCCACTGTAGCGGACCATATCAGTGTCCGTGTGCAGACAACTGATCATGACTAAGATGATCTTGACTAAGATGAGCATGACGTCTCTGGGTTGGGTTCAAGTGAAAGGTTCATCTGTTAGGGGGAAGTCGTGGCCTAATGGATAGGGAGTCGGACTTGTAACCTACAAGTTGCTGGGTTCGATTCTTGCACCAGCAGGAATCGAAGGTGGGGATTGTGAACAAACAGCACTCTCTCTGCCTTCGATACCATGACTGAGGTGCCCTTGAGCAAGGCACCAAACCCCCAATTGCTTCCCGGGCGCTGGAGCAATAGCTGCCCACTGCTCCGGGTATATGCTCACTGTGTGTGCGTGCGGTTGCCCACCACTCACTGCTGTGTGTGCACTTGGATGGGTTAAATGCAGAGGTAAATTTCGAGTATGGGTCTCCATACTTGACAATACGTAACTTCACTTCATCTGTTGTCTTCTACTATTTCCATTTGTATTTAACCATAAAACTACAGTATACTTATGCACAGTTTTAACAGACAACAGAATCATTCATGATTATACGATTAAGAGTAAAGTATGCATACATACATACATACATACATACATACATACATACATACATACATACATACATACATACAAGCATACATACAAGCATACATACAAGTGAAAGTTTTGACCACATTGTCCCATTACCTTGAATGGGAAGGTGTATCTAAACCTTTGACTGGTAGTGTACATTGTGTATTTGTACAATATAGTTGGGATCAATGTACAGACAGGGTTATCTTGAACCTTGAACTGACACTTTGCTGTTCTTATTGATGAAACAGGAAGTAGCAATACCATTACCACTGATTTTGCCAATCTGAACAACTATTATCAGACAAGATATGCTATTGTCTGTGAATGTTTTTTTTTCCTCTGTTCAAGGATCTTTCAATTGCCTGGGAAGTTTTTAGATTGTACTTTCAAAAGATACCACCAGGTGGAGCTATGTAGCCACCATAAATGAATGACGAACAGAATAAACAGCCTGGTTGGCAACCAACATACTCCACTGAGGGCTAAATACTGGTTGTAAACACAGTTTAATTTGTGAAACAGCACAACATAGTATAAATAAGAACAAAGTATACAGTAGCAAATGAACTTTTTAAAAGAGAGAAGACTGGGAGCGTTCCCCCAACCAGTTGTATTGCTGAATGCTCGAATATTGATTTGCCTTGAATCAGGATAACATATCAATAAATAGCTACACAAACTTAGTCTTGTTTTAGTCTTTATCTACAAAAGACAGATCCACGTTGAGAGAGAGACTTTAGCCAGGAAGGAGAGTGAAGCCGAATGTCTCATCCAAACAGTGTTGGCTTGAACCGAAAGGAGAAGAAGACAAGACTTGAGAATTGAACATGAGCTGCCTAGGTCCAGTACGGGTTCTAGGTTCTTACAGGTGTAAAAAAAGAACTGTATACGTGTAAGCAATATGTTAAATGCCATTTATAAGTGCTACAAAGATTTTAGGAACCCTGCCTGCAGATGTGATCCGACTAGGGACAGGGGCGAGCGAAGAGACCAGAAGCCAATGTGAAACTTCCTTGTTCCACTGACAACTAAGTCCTACAACGGAAAGGCACTATACAGACCACACACACAATTCAACCCCCATCTCAGTAACCGTAGCCCTGGTGGTAGGCGTCCTGGTAGCCGTCGTAACCATGGTGATGGTACCCGTAGCCTCCGTATTCGTCTTCTGGGCAGCGCATGCCCAAGGACTGCTGGATGGCCATCTCCTGGCGCCGCAGTTGCATGGAGTCCACCAGGTCATAGATGATAGCCATCGACCACATGGGCGAGGGGTACCAGGACTTGACATTGCCATCCTTGCCCACCAGCAGCATGGAGAAGTACTCCGGGCTGATCTGGAAGTAGTTCCTGATGTCCTTCACCAGGGTGGCAGACAGACCTTCTCGATCCACCGTGGCGCTGCCTGGCGTGGGAAGGAGTGGAGGGAGAGGGAGGTGGATGGATGGATGGATTCATGGATCAACTGTGTTTGAATCAGCATGTCTTGGAGGTGGAAATCAAGGGTAAGCCCAGAACAGGCGCCAGAGAGGGAGGTAGAATAGAGGGGGGAGGGGAGGGGGGAGGAGCTGGGAGAGAAGCAGGGGTGGAGGGGAGGAACTCCAGAGTAGAAGTGGGTCAGCAGCAGTGGCTGAGAGGAGGAACAGGGGACTGGGGCACAAGCTGGGTCTGTAGGCTGCTTCGGCAGCTGAGCAAAGCTGCTTGTGTCAACAAAACACCACAACTCTGCATCAAAGAGCACTGTGGAGCACCTGGCTTTGACACGGTGTTTTGCGTGTGTGGGTGTGTGCATGCACGCACTGTACGTGTGTCTTGTTTGTTTTTCAGAAGCCGGTTCCTATATGTAATACATACTGTAGGGGGATATTAAAGGTGTCTTACCATTTATAGGATATAGCTCCAAGACGCCTCCCATATCTGCTGCCTCAGTGCCGACCAATTTCAGAATGGAAATGTGTCTTAGGCCTGGGTCACCATGGAAACGGCCACCATAGGGAGAACAACAGGAAATAGACAGAATGTTGACACACTAGAACACCAAAGAAGAGCAAATAACACATTTGTTCCATCGAGTGTCTGTCAAGACCTGTATAATGCATCGCAGTACACAGAATGGCAATCGGTGTCTTCGCACGGAGTGTGGATGCAGCTTTGTATATAATTAGAACCATGCTTGGGGTGTGTTTGCTTGACGGAAGGGGAATAGGGAGGGCCGCTGAGCCGAGCGGGAACGCAAAGCTGCCACAGCCACATGAAACAGAGGGCTGGGCTGTGCAGAGAGAGGTGAGCGCCAACAGCTGAATACCACAGCAAAACCTCCGAGCACAGTTAGCAGGACTGGCTCTTTGTTGGATGGAGATGGAGAGCATGACAGAGAAAGACAGAGAGACAGAAACACAGAGTGAGAGGCAGATAAATGGAAACAGGCAGAAAGATGAGGAAACAACATGAGAAAGAAAGAGTAGGAGAGAACAAGAGAGAGCATGAGAGGCGGAGAGAGCGAGAGAAAGAGAGAGAGCTAGCGAGAGAAACATCATGTGAAACAAAGAGCACAAGAGAACAAGAGAGAGTGACAGAGTGAGAGAGGGCGTGAGAGGCAGAGACAGAGAGAGAGAGCTAGAGAGAGAGAGAGAGAGAGAGAGAGAGAGAGAAAGAGAGAAAAAACAAAATGAGGCCAGCCAAGAAAACAGATGAGGGAAATCCTCGGTCCGTAGATAAACAACATCTCTCTGTATCAGTGTTTGTTGAAATAAAGCAATTTTTGAGTCATTCTGTAACAGTTTCCAGACAGTTGGAAAAAGTTGCCAAATGGCTCGCTACCACAACTCTGGAATGCTGTTGTCATACTGATCAGAGCAGTGGAATGGGAAAGGAAAAGGCTATTCATGACTGATTGGTCAGACTAATAGGCTGTGCTCTGTGATATATTGCTGAAGGGCTGACTCACCCAGGTTACAGGCTTGGCTGGTTAAAGCATAGAGCTGCTGTTGATAGGCCCACTCCTCGTCGTTGGGAGCGGAGATAAGAAACAGGCGACGCCTCCAACGGAATCTGGAATGGTGTGCGGAATTCTTCAACTCACATATCCATAGAAACATACCATATCGAAGGTTTTTTTTTGTAAATCAATTTGAACGCATGATTCTAAAAAGGCAATTGTTCCTGAAAATGAACCAAGTTACTACTGAACTGCACACGCACTTACGGACACACACACAGACACACAGTTTAGAGGGGCCATGTAGAGCTCATGAAAGCAGTGTACGTTGTGATCCGGGCGATAACTGTGACTAGAGAAACAGGTACACGCTCCCTGGTCAGTTGTGTCCAATTTAATAGGAGACGGTCCATGTGTGTTGGTAGGTTCAACTCATATGTTTCATGAGCTGACCCACCTTGACCAAGCTCAGCAGGGTACCTGGACAGGAAGTTCTCGAGCGACCTGGGCTTGTCCTCCTTCTTACACTCCACTCCGTTCCTCTTCTGCTCCTCCATCTCCCGGATACGAGAGGAGAACGTGTCGACGTAGTCAAACACGGCCTTCATGGCGATAGGAACCTCGTAGAATTGCTGCGATTGGAGGATTGAGAATTACAGGTAGTGGAACCAACCGAGCTCATACCCCCATCATAGGGGTCAGACAACGTGAGAGGATGATGATATCTTAACCATTAATGTGAGGACGGTTTGAAGACAATCTATTTAATGAAAACATTGGCCATTACAAAGGCAACCGTAAATTGCTGGTCACTATACATGACCTTATTAAACATACTTTAACAAGACAGAGGTTTGTGTATGGGAAACATTTAGCATCATCAGTAGTTTTGCTTTCAGAGAGTCAAATTAATGCCAGGGTTTCAATACTGCGAAGGGTGCAGGATATATGCTATCGCAGCATGGATATTCTATTTTAAAGGTCTGAAAATAACCGTTTTAGAGTTTTACGATCGATGGCATTGTTCTGGGAAGCAGTTGGGGGTCCTTTTTATCGCCATCTCTCTCTCCAATCACATGTCCACCATCCCTCTCCTCCCCCTCTCCTCCCCCCTTTCCTTTCTGCTCTCTCTAGCCCCTCTCATACCCACGATCAGTGTCCTGTTGTTTTCATAAACGTATCTGTCTCAGCACGCTTGTGTCTTAGTTTGATTTTCTGAAAACAAAGTGTATGCTGACCCGGACACACAAACTAACAAACTAATAAACGTGCCGAAAAGTGAGAGAGAGACCGGAACATTGTTGAAGGTGTGACAGTGAATCGACGTACAGAGTAGTAAAGGTATATCGTAGTGCACAGGTGGGTTGCTAATGGGACTGGGGCAGAATCGGTGGTGTAGACTTCATCCAATGTCCACCTGGCAGACAGTACACCAGTGGTATGACCCAATGGATGCAGTGGACAGTCGATGCAGTGGATGCAGTGGATGCAGTGGACAGTCGATGCAGTGCAATGGACAATGGCTGGCCTGGTCTGCAGCAATGATGCTGCAGACCAGACCAGACCATATCCAGACCACCATATCTATTGATGACAAATATACTTTTAGAATAAGCTTTATCGTTTGCTGCGGATTGGGCGTGGCCTTACCTTCACTCTCATGTCGGTGTCCGTGACGACCATGTAGAAGTCATTGTAGGTCATGCCAAAGTCCTTTCTCAGCTCGGTGATCAGATCCTGGTTCACCAGATCCTCCTGGCGAAGACCCTTCATTGTCTTGTCATTCTCTGGAGGAATGGAGAGAGTCAAAGAGAGTGGAAGAGTGAGAGACATTGAGAGAGAAAGGGCTCAGCATTACCAGGATATATATAGAGAGAAAGCGATGAAGCATCAGGCATGCTACATGTGTACATTACTCATATATACATTACAGGCAAATTGGTTCCGGAGAGGTGGACAAACGTTTTCTTCATCACCACAGACTGTTCTAAATATGTAAACTGGAGACTGGATAGGCTTTGACTGTACATGGGCATAGATCTTATTGAACAACGTTGTGCCACATCAATTCTAGATTGGTGCAGACAGTATGGTCAAACAACAAACCAGAGATTTCAGTCCATGATATAGATAGATAAATAGATAAGATAGATAGATAGACCTATCTACCTACCTACCTACCTACCTACCTACCTACCTACATACATACATACATACATACATACATACATACATACATACATACATACATACATACATACATACATACATACATAACACCATGGAAAACTGGTTCCATCATATACCATTCAAAGGACTACTTGTATACAGAAACATGAGAATCTACCGTACACAGACACATGCATGCACACACACACATGGACACACACAAACACAGTCACAAGCACAAGCACACGCTGACCTTATGGTCAGCAAGTGGAACAAAACTGTAACTGCCGTTCGCTTCTGTACGTGGGTGGGGTCATATGACCTCACCTCAGAACGTTTTCCGGCATTCAGCATACAGAACTCTTTTCACACAGGTCGTCAGACTACTGAAGGTTTCTACAGAAGGGTTGAGTCCTTACACACCCTAAATAGAAGCTTCAGATCCAGACGTCCATAAAATGTGTCTGTAATGGTAACTTACCAGATGACATGGCATATCCCATAAAAAAACCAGTTGTGATGCTGTGTTCTATGAATAAGGACTGTGTGTGCACGAGGGTTTGTGGGTTTGTGTGTGTGTGTGTGTGTGTGTGTGCCTGTGTGTGTGTGGATGAACTAACTCTCTCCAGCTAACACATCAGCTGCAGAGGAAGCAGACTTCCCCCTTGTCTGAGATGAGGAACTAGGAAGGTATTTGCTGCAAACTTTCCCAATCCCACACAGAACAATAACACTCACCTCTCTGTGTGTGTGTGTGTGTGTGTGTGTGTGTGGGTGCTTTCTAGCTCAGCTCTGACACTAGCTGATAGGCTCTGTTAGGCTCTACACACAAAGACCAAAAAACTCACCCCAGAAGGGAACATTTTCCCGGAGACCATTGGCCCTCACACAGATTAGGCGCTATAGCTTTGTTTTACAGCTCCTATAAACTTGATTCGATTGATACGTCGGTGATAAAATGTTGGTGTTGGCACGGGGCTACCTAACGTTCTGACACAGGAGGGCTTTGTACCTTTTCCCAGAACCCTTTGGGAGCAAACCCACACCCCAGCATGTTGAGAAAACTGTCGGCGGTAGCCAAGGGCCAGGACCCTTTTTCATAGTCTACAATCGTATCTCTCTACTGCACAAGACCTCAAACAGAAAACAACGTAGCCACACATGGCAGGGAATGAAAAGGAAGAGAAAGGAGACTGAAGTGACAGAACATGGGAGTTATACAGGAGTAGGTGGAGGAATATTGAAGGGAGAAAAGTCAGCGACATTTAGAGATGAACGGGGGAGAGAAACGTTAAATAATAAGAAGTTAAGAAATGCAAGGGAGGAAAAGGAGCAGACAGAAGAACATAAGGAGTAGCAGGGAAAAGGAGGCACAGGAAGAGGTGGTGAGAGAGGGGTAGGGGAGAGTTCAACACAGTTTCCTCTGGCCTGTGGGGAGCGGTAGACAGTGTGGCCATCTTTAGGGCGTTACTGTTTCTGTGCCGCCTGTCTGAGAAGCTCTAGGCTGCGGGCCAGGGTGACACTGCACACACCTGGAGGTTCGTTGTTACTTGAGGTGGGGGGGAGGAGCAGTAATGGAAGGGGTGAAGTAAGGACAGGGAGCAGGACTTTGATGCACTGAGACACATATACTGTAATAGAGTTCTAGGGTTCAGTGTTCAGTGTAACCGGATCTCAGATCCACAGACCTGCAGGACGAAAACAGTGACTTGGACCTAATAAAGCCAAACTTGAACTCTGACCCTGCAGTTTCGGGCAGGAAATCCCATGCGGTGAAGGGAGGGGAAATGAGGGATCTGTGTTCCTGTTCCCTGATCAGAAATGACAGCGATATTTGTAAACCGACAGCACTTGCCAGCTGAACGCCGCATATCTTGACTGAGCCTGCTCTCCACTGCACAGTTAGACTACCTACCCAGCTGGTAGTGGTCGATCTTCATGGTGGAGTTGGTGAGGGAGCCAAAGATAGTGATGATGGACACCTTTCTGATGGCCATCTCGCACACGTTCTCCAGATATTCGTCCCTCTGCTGCACATACATGCTGTTCTCCTCACTGGGAGCTGTGATGATCTGGAGGGAGGCATGAACGTGTGAAGGAGGGTTAGAGGGTGGGGGGGAGAGGTATGAGAAGAAGGAAGCACACACGTACGTAAATGAGCTGCATAAACACGCACCCACACATGCGCGCACACAGACTCACACCTGAGTGGACGCTGGGAGGCACTGGTGTTGACATTGCAGGCCTGGGAGAGGATGGGGGTTGTGGTTTCCCACTCTGCCCTTCCTCACAGCTCTTAGAAGAATGTAGACAGGCTGCAGAGCACTGCTTACTCTTTCTAGCAATACCACCACACTGCTCAGTCTACTGCTACGCTACATACAGTCCACTAGAAAGTCCATTAAGAAGCGTATACAGCAGTCTGTTACAATACCAACTGACAGTCTACTGGACTGGTACACTGACAGAGTCTGTAGTTTACTGTGTTAATACGGTGACAGAGGCTGTCGTATACTTCCCTTCTGAAATGGAGTCTGTTGGGATTTAGCTTCCAACTGGTGGCTGTATTTGTGTACATTTAGCTCATATATACTGTGTTTAGTTCATGTGTGGTTCAAACATGGGGTACATGTGGGTTGAATAAATGGTGTATTCGTTGTACTGCACGAGTTGTCCGTGTCGTTTGTGTACATAGTGTGAACTTTGCACATACCACCAGCCGTCTCCTGCCCTCAAAGTAGTCGAGGAAGGTGGCAAGGGATCCCTTCGCTGGGGCTGGCTTTTTAGTCGGCTTCTGGTACTCCTCTTTCTCACTGTGCTTGGAGAGTTTTTTACCGTTTTTCTTTCCGTTGCTCTTCCCTTCCTTGCCCAGCTTCCCCCCTCTCCTCTCTGCTTTCTCTCTCTTAGAAGCCTTGTCCTGTCTGTCGCCCTTTTTCTTCTTCTTGTCGTTCTTCTCGTGCTTGACTTTAACCCTCTTGGTGGGGGTGACCTCCGGCGCAACCTCCAGGGTGACCTCTGGCTCCTCGGGGTGGCCGGCTGTTGGCTGGCCCACCTCGACCTCGTACTTATCCTCGTACTCATTAGTCAAATACTGGAAAACAACGCAGAACAATAGAAGTGTGCCACTAAGTGGAAAAAAGTACATGATTGTTGGTAATTGCACATTCCTCCTAATAGGATTTGGACTGAATTGAACGAACCGATTTTAACGATAACGTCAATTGTACACATTAATTGTGCTTTTTTGGGGGGTCAGTGGTAATGGCTACAATAGCTGTGTTTTGGTTGACACCTCCGTTAAAAATACCCCAAAATGATTGCCAATATTTATATCTAGACTGACAATGTAAAATCCATAATTACATACTAATGTGACACATGACTAAATCACCCCAAGGCCGTGTCCTGACCACAGACTATACAATCCGGATGTTTTTGGTAATTAAATGTTTAGCAAGATGAACGACCCAAATGTACGAAAACATGGAAATGAAAAACAAACAACTGGGTCACGCAATGGCTTGTGAACAGAGTCTATAGAAAGGAATTGCAAAATGACCACCGCAACCCAACTCTGCTAATGCACAAACAACTACTTCATTACCTTTCCTCCGTTCTTCCTCTTGGTGGGCTTGGTCTTGGAGGGCTTGTGAGAGGTGGGCACCAAGCCGTCCTGTTTCCGGCTGTGGGCTTCCTTGCCATTCTTGTCAGTGCGGTTATCCCCAGCAGGGGTGGTCTTGGGCGGGTGCCTCTCCCTCCCCCTGCGCAGGTCTGGGGTGGTGCGGGAGGCTGGCAGCCAATGGGCTGTGGTCTGGGCTTTGGTGGGTCTTGGAGTAGTGATGGTGGTGGTCTGTTTGGTTGTGGTAGGGCGTTTGGTTGTGGTGGTCGTCGTTCGCCTCGTTGTGGTTGTGGTGGGTTTAGTTGTGGTTGTGGTAGGTTTAGTTGTGGTTGTGGTAGGTTTAGTTGTGGTTGTGGTAGGTTTAGTTGTGGTGGTGGTAGATCTAGTTGTGGTGGTGGTAGGTTTAGTTGTGGTGGTGGTAGGTTTAGTTGTGGTTGTAGTAGATTTAGTTGTAGTTGTAGTTGCTCTTGTTGTGGTGGTTGTGGGTTTTGTGGTTGTGGTAGTTGTAGTTGTTGGCCTCATCATCACTTGCTTCCTGTCAGGCCTCCCAGCTATGGGCATGTCAACTTGCCCACCTATCAACACATCAAACCCAGAGAGCTTTAGTACACCAACATTGTTTGTAGCTCAACCAAACACATTCATCACTTCGCACATTCTGGGACATGAATCCTTCTTATAATGTATATAATCCAAAAATAGAATACAGATGACCAAACATGAATTGCTTGAACAATCAATCTGAATAAATACTTGTGCTATGATTTGGAAGTGAAACACACTGGGAGATTATCAGTTCAAAACATACATCTAACACTGCACTTCTAGAGTTAATTCAATGTTTCAAACCTAACAAGAGACACACTTTTTTAAGGAAAGATATCAGTTTTCTCTGTGTTCTCGTGCTTGTGAGGTAACAGTTCCCATGTTCCCCAACCTTCTCACCAGTAGCGGTGCCTTCCTCCACCTGGCCCTCCACACCTGCTCCTTTACACTTCTGGACGAAGCCCTTCTGTCTTAACTTCTCCAGCTTCCTCATGGGCGCCTGGTCGATGACCTCGTACACGGCCTCCAGCCTGACAGGGTAGGGGTACCTTTCTTCTACCTGCAGGGTCTTCCTCAGAAGCACCATGCCGAACTTGCCTGAAAGAGGTCCATTATCACGTTATCGCTAGCATTATTAGTAATTTAGCAATTCTTTTCATCTTTCACTTTCTTTCACTCTGTTTCTTGTTCTCACCGTGCTTCTTTCTCACTGACTGTCTACCTCTCTTTCTCTCTCTCTCTCTCTCTCTCTTTCTCTCTCTCTCTCTCTCTCTCTCTCTCTCTCACACACACACACACAAACACGTACACATAAGCTTATCCCCCAGATGTGAGCAGATGTAAGAGGTTGTACCTTTCTCTAGCTTGAGGAAGCTCATGAGTCTGGGGATGAGGCCTGTGTCCAGTGGCTCCTCCATCACTTTGCCTTCCTGGGTGATCCGCCTCACCTTCCCCCCCATCTCCCCCTCCTCGTGGAACATCACAATCTGCTGCACGTGGCGCTCTGCCAGCTCGCAGTACACGTCTGGCTTTAGAAGTGACATCATCAACCGGTAATACCCGTCTGACTCGTGGGGTGCCGAGATAACCAGAACGCGGTTTTTCCCCGCAAAGCTTGCCAGGAGGTTGGGGGAGCCTGCGTTGCTTGGCATTCTTGAAACTCTGGCCCGTGCCCCAGGCGTGCCCTCATCCTGGACCATGCCTGGCTGCGGTGGGTTTCCGGCCTGGCCCAGACCAGCCCCCCTCCTCCCAGCCCCTGCCAGTGAGATCCTGCCTCTCCTTCTGCTCTGTCCAGCTGCAACACTGGTGGGAGGACCGGAGCTCTGGTCAGCCTGCATGGTCTCTCCTTGTCTGATTCTGGACGCTGTGTTTATAGGCGACGTGCCAGGGCGCACGCCTGCGACAGTGCGGTCCCTGCCAGAACCAAAGCTCTGAAGACGCCCCAGTCTGGCGCGTCGGCGCAAGGTAATCCGTTTAAGGTGCGCCTGTCTGTCGGCTTCACCTGCCCAAGTTAGTAGACTCAACAGGGCCAGACCCAGGACAAACTCTCCCCGCATTTTAAAAATGTAAATCAAAGTAAACACTCCAATAAAGGAAGAAGGTGGAATATCCAGCTATGGACATGGGATCTTGGTGCGTGCTTAGTGCATTTGTCCTCGCGTATTACGAACGGATGCAAAACTAGCATGGAAGAAAGGTGCATACACTACTGTTTCGTGTTTCAGACCATACCTTTACTTTTCACAGCGGAACACCAAGTAATGCACAGCCCTACTTTACTGTCTGTATTAACCTGGCTGACACATGAACACTGAGGGATTAAAGGAAACTATCTCGGACTGTCATCCACCACACTGGCTTTATTAGTGATCCTCACTTTATTAGTGATTGTATGCAAAGCCGTTATCTCAAACGCAAAGCACGCTTTACTGCGTCATGGCATTTATTCTACAGGACACATGTCAGAAATATAACTAATGTTCCAATGCAATTATTTAAAACTACCAATTAAATACTCACAGAAAGAGCTTCCTTATTGAATAAAGTTCGGTAGAAAAAGAGGAAAGTTATTTATCCTCAAAAGACAACTAGCTGCACTTGCAGAGCTTCGCGCATGCAAATGAAAGGCTTTTACCAAACAAAAGAACGAAACTTTACGCTGACTGAGTCCAAATCCAGCAGGAAACCTGTCCATAACCACTGACTTGCTGCTCTGGGAAACGCGTCTCCGTCTCTTGACTTGTGCTCTGGAAGTTATCCCAGAACGTCCACACCAACCTCAGTCTCGCGTCTCTTGGCGACGCCGCAGCATGAACCTCGGCATTGACAGTAGGTTACCAAAATAAAGAAAAAACGACTGAAAATGTTTCATTTACCCGAGGTTCGATACTTCTGATTCGAGATTTGAATGAGAAAAGTAGGCCTACATACACAATACACTATTTCCAATAAACCCACCTTGATTTTTTAATTATTAACATCAAAGTTCGGCTTCATATAGTAACCCCTCCGAGGAGAAATGTGAAAGAGAAATGACCGTGTAGTGCACTTCAGTCAAGTTCCTCCCATAAAGTCTGACAAGAGACGCCCCCTGCCCGCTCCTTATGCCTTTGATTCATCCAAAACAGACCAGGTTTTCCCATGTACCTTATCCAGAAGGGGGTGTATAAACCAGGGCATTACTGCAAAGCTGTCTGGACAAGGATCATTTCAGAAGGAACGAAGAGCGGTGGTAAATTTAGACTGTACGCGGTCGGCCGTCCGTCTCTACTTAACTAGAAGTCCACTGTACACAGGGCAATGGGGTGCAATTACTGTACACGAGACTGTTTATTATAGGCAACTTCATATAATTACAAGGAATATCGACGGTTTTCCCATAACGAGTGTAGCTCAATGGTAGACAGTGGTCGCCCTCAAAGTGAGAAGTAGTAGGTTCAGATTTTGTTCTGTTAATTGTTTGGGAGAAAGGCATCTGGTCAATGAACACACAAAAATTAATTATAATAGTTTAGTTTGTATCGACAGTTTTTTTGGTTTTAAATGGAACGAATAAGGAACCCTCCTCCATAGTACTACCAAAACACAGAGTGTATGGAATCCATCCATCCATACATTTATCGCTTATCCGGGGATGGGTTGCAGGGATAGCAGTCCAAGTAGAGAGGTCCAGACATCCTTCTACACACACCTCCTGCAGCTCTTCCAGGGGGATCCCAAGGTGTTTCCAGCCCAGGCGAAAGTCCCTCCAACGTGTCCTTGGTCTTCCACGGGGCTGCCTCCCGGTGGGACATGCCCGGAACACCTCCCGAGGGAGGCGTCCAGGAGGCATTTGTAACAGACGCCCGAGCCACCTCAACTGGCTCCTCTCGATGTGGAGGAGCAGAGCCTCTAGTCCGAGCTCCCCCCGTGTGACTGAGCTTCTCACCCTGTCGCTAAGGAAGCGCCCGTCCACCCTGCAGAGGAAACTCATTTCGAAAGCTTGTATCTGCAATCTTGTCCAAAAGAATGTATGGAAGAAGTATTATTATCTAATCATCAACTGCAATATACAAGCTGTTCAGTCATCACTGCTGTCCCTTTGACGGAGAAGCACACCTGGGGAAATGATGGCAAGTGTTGCCCAGCACACCTGGGGTAGTAATGAACTGTGTTGCCCAGCACACCTGGGGTAGTGAGGGCATGTGTTGCCCTGCACACCTGGGATAGTGATGAACTGTATTGCCCAGCACACCTGGGGTAGTAATGAACTGTATTGCCCTGCACACCTGGGGTAGTGATGAACTGTATTGCCCAGCACACCTGGGGTAGTAATGAACTGTGTTGCCCAGCACACCTGGGGTAGTGATGGCATGTGTAGCCAGCACACCCGGGGTAGTGATGGCATGTGTTGCCCAGCACACCTGGGGTAGTGATGACAAGTGTTGCCCAGCACACCTGGGGAAATGATGACAAGTGTTGCCCAGTACATCTGGTGTAGTGATGGCATGTGTTGCCCAGCACACCTGGGGAAATGATGACAAGTGTTGCCCAGCACACCTGGGGTAGTGATGGCATGTGTTGCCCAGCACACCTGGGGTAGTGATGAACTATGTTGCCCAGCACACCTGGGGTAGTGAGGGCATGTGTTGCCCAGCACACCTGGTGTAGTGATGAACTGTGTTGCCCAGCACACCTGGTGTAGTGATGGCATGTGTAGCCAGCACACCCGGGGTAGTGATGGCATGTGTTGCCCAGTACATCTGGTGTAGTGATGAACTGTGTTGCCCAGCATACCTGGTGTAGTGATGGCATGTGTAGCCAGCACACCCGGGGTAGTGATGGCATGTGTTGCCCAGTAAATCTGGTGTAGTGATGGCATGTGTTGCCCAGCACACCTGGGGTAGTGATGGCATGTGTAGCCAGCACACCCGGGGTAGTGATGACATGTGTTGCCCAGCGTACCTGGTGTAGTGATGGCATGTGTTGGACTAAACCAGGATGTACTGTGCTGCTCTAGACTGGCTGATGACAAGTCTGCAGGCTGTTTCCTGTCTGCTCCCGTCAGAACCAAAGACCAGACCTGAACCAGCTTGAGCATACGGAGTCCATCAGCAGGAGCGACCAAGCACTACACTGACTATAATTACAGCCTGCATGCACAGTCACTGCGGTTTCAGCCCACTAAAGACACTTCTGCAAACTCCGAAGTCTCACACACTTTAAGCCTACATGGAAATATCAAGCAGAACACCAGCAGCAACATGTTCTGGATTCAATTCGGAAAAGGCCTTTATTACAGACGCTTCACACAGGCACAAGACATGCACCCACATGCGCACTCGAGTAGACGTTCACGCACACATCAGGACAAATGCACACACCAAAACAAAACACCCAGACAAACACACACCACATAACTGATGGCCCATGTCCTCGTGACCCATGCCTAAACAGATGGCAACACAGGCGTACGAGACGAGCGTTGCCGCTTTGAGCCTTGTCCTCTCTCGCAGTGCCTGACTGACCTCTTCACTGACTTGACCCTCTACTTCCAGGTCATGAGTCAGCGATCAGAGTTCATCTGGGGTCAAGCCCATTGTCCTGACCTACAATCCTGCGTGGCTTTTCCAAAGACCTGACTCACACAGTGTGTTTTTGACTGTGTATGCTTGTGTTTTGGTTAACATTGCCAAGATACTTCAGGGTGAAATCAAACTGCTATTTACCTCTGACATCTCCTGTAAATGTCACACTTGTCTGTGGTGCTCATGTTGTACTCAAGGTGGGTGTGGAGGAGTGTGTGTTCGTTCATGTGGGAGCACCTCATTTTGTGGGCACGACAAAATGGGTTCGTATAAGGGTGTGTGCAAACACGGACACTTCTTGTTTAAATGTAGCTTTTGCAGATAAAGCAGCATGTTACCATTTCAATAGACTCAATAGACTGTTCATATCCGCTATAAAAGTGTTGGCGAGGTGGGTGACTGGCTGACTGGATCTGGATGTGTGGAACACATCTTATTTCTGCTCCTTCTCCTCCTCCTCATTCTTCCTCACATTCACCCTCTCCTGCTCCTTCTTCTCCTTTCCCTCTTGCTTCTCCCCTATCCCATGTATTATTTAGTAACACCATGATACCAACTATCCAGTCTGTGGCCCTTCTGACCTTTGACCTCTTAGCTGCCCTGTCAGGTCAGTGAGAGGGGACAAAGCCTTCCTTCGACCTCCAGTGAGCTCCACGCACACACAAAGACGAATATACTTTGTCATGCAATGAGAATGTCCATTTCAAAAGATTCTTTCCATTTTCAGCTAGTTTGAGAGTGGTATCGCAGATGTCAGAATGCAACCTCGTGTTGGCTCAGAGTAAGTCCTTATTATGGGAAGTGGTGAGTTTACAGACAGGCAGTAGGTGAGTCATATGTTGAAGAGAAGCAGCCTGTTTGTCAGGCTGTCTGTTTGGTGGTGAACACATCCTATCAGCTACCCTGCAGTTAAGCAGTTTTGCCACTGACCTTCACAGGAAGCGCTAGCCACTGATCCACCCAAAATATGCAGCTTAGCATGGGAGAAATCCTCTCACACTGGGAGCTGCACACGGTGTAAACATCAAACTGTTGTCACAATGATTGTAAGTATTGATTATAACCACACTATTTTACCGTCTGGGAAACCTTCAAGCACTGCAGTACGTCCATATGGAAATAGGTTTCCAGACGTCCACAACGGCCACACATCACACTACTGTTTCCATTCTGGAGGCTCACGAGAGCACGTTTTTTTATATTTCAGGGGCTCAGGTGTTCTGGAACATTCTCAGGTCAGAAATATGCAGAGTTTGAGACAGGTCAGATACTGGTGGCGCTGCAAAGGAATCGAAGGGAAACTCCCGTTACTGCTTCGTCTTTCCATCCCTCCTTTCCTCTGAGGATGGGTTTCTCCAGCTCCTCCAGCCTGTATCTTGAAGCAGCACATGTTTGCTTTTTCCACAGCACCAGAACATTTACCTCACGTGGTCACAGAGCAGCTGTGCTTGTATACGTGCGAGTATACCGCGTGCGCGTGTACGCGCGAGCGCAGGTCCGCGCGTGCGATCGTGGGCGTAGCGCAAGACCAAGTGCTTTACTGTGTTTAGAAACAGCGTGCTCCTACGAAACCCACTTTGTGAAAACACCGCAAAGTTCCCCCCCCCCACACACACACACACTCACCCACACCCACCCAAACCCCCCACGTCTTCTGGACCGCGTTCTTTCCACTCCGAGTCTGTGTGTTGGTGGGTGTTGGTCTATTATAGGATGAATAAGCCCCTTTGGTGATGAAGTCATGTAAACGAAACATGTCAGGTCTTGCACACACGCACACACACACACCGCACACACACCACCACACACACCGCACACGCTCATTCTCAACATTTTACATTTTACATGCTACACTGGTAGTTGGTCGTTAGGTTAATAAGGTATTATCGCATTATGGCTCGCATGGTTATTGGTTCTCTCTTTTGGTTTATTGTTTGTGTGGGATTTGCTTGTGTGTGTGTGTGGGGGGGGTGGGGGGTGAGGGCAGGGAGAAGGAGTAGTAGAGGGGAGGGAGAGGTGGAGCTGGATGGGTGGGGGATGGGTGGATGACTCATTTCTCCTTTCTATCAAAGATACAGTGTCATCTGGGTGTGTTGTCTGGCACTGATAAGCACTCCAGTCAAGGTTTAAACACAGCTCGGCGGGTCCTTCAGTCACGTTTACGCTGCCAAGTAGCCCACTCTTGCAGAGACTGAAATGAACTGAAACGTATAGGGATGTTTCCTGGTTGATTATGCATGTGGTGGAACTAGACTTTGAACCAATGACCTCAAGGCTACGACTCCCCTATCGTTGCTCCATAACGCTAGGCCCATTCATCATGTCAATAGGCACTCTTTCATGGAGGGAGAAGGCCAGTGATACTGTGCGGTGCGGAGGACAGGCAGAGTAAGTCAGCCTTCTACAACGTGATACACACGACATGGTTTCCCTGCTAATGACCCTAGCATGTGGAGCTATAAAATCCCACTTGTTCTATTTCCTGTATGGAGTATCGCTGGCCTATTAAGGAGTGACTTGTTAAAAGCTGAAACTGAGATCCTGCTTATGAGATTTGTCTGGAACAGCGGAGCCAAGCATGACTGGTGGAACAGTGATGTCCACTTTCTCTATCTCTCACTCTATCTTTTCACACGCTCTTTCTTTTTCTCACTCACACACACATACATACACACACACATACACACACACACACACACACACAACTAGTGCGTATCCACAATAAACATCACAAGCCAAAAAACAACAAAACTTGCACAAGCACTGTCACAAACACAGATACACACACTTGGTCTTTTGAAAAGAAGATTCTAACCAATTAGGATGCGTACAACGTGAAACAAAGGCATCGCTTCTGACTGGTCAACTTCATAGCCACATCTCAGGCACGTGATCCTGCAGCATGCACAGAGGATGAGTGTGCGCAGGGTGTGTGCGTGTGTGGTCGTTCAACCTCCGTGAGAACACTTAGATTAACAACACATCATGAAGTTTAAGGAGCGTGTCACCTGAAGCACTCCCTGGCCACCGAAGGCCCGATGAGGAGACCCCCTCAGAGCTGATGTGATCTGTGATCCGCATCAATAACAGCATGCCAAAGAACATTCCTGCATCCTGTTATCCGGGCACATGGCCGAGGAGAAGAATGCTGTTGGTGCTGGATCACGGGTGGAGCAGGAAGTGGAGGGTTAGATAAAACAACTTGAGGATAGCTGCCAGGTGTGCTGTCGGGCATGCTAACGACCACGAGAGATGACATCCAAGTCCAATGTGATGGAAATGATGGTAGTGCCAGAATTTCTGATTAGTTCCATTGACAATGAGAATTTGGTTAACATTCAGTGAGGTATTTCCTCATAACCTGATGGCAATTTTGCTTGCCGTCCTATGCCCCGGAGTCTAGTTATACTGCAGTCTAGATTGGATAATGACTAGCAGACTTCTCAATTCACAGACCGCTGGGACTGTTAACCTCAAATCTTCGCCTCACACATGCACACGATCACACTCAAGCACACACTTGACACGTGCACACAAATGTGCACACAGGCAATGTACATCCAGTCGCTTCCACGTGGAAATATAAACCACCGTTGCATCTGGTTGTCGATAGCAGGCATGGACGGCAGATGACGTCTGGCCTCTGTCCCAGTCAGAGAGGGAAGATCCAGACCGGACGGCACACAGTTGGAACTCTCGCTTTAACTCAGGCCTGCGGAGTGCGATCCAGGCAAAGCTCACTGGTGGAGCGGAGAGGGAGGGGAGAGGGAGGAGAGAGGGAGGGGAGAGGGAGGGAGGGGAGAGGGAGGAGAGAGGGAGGGGAGAGGGAGGGGACTAACCCTAACCCTCCCTGAGGTGGCTCGTGCTATGATAACATACCTGCTTTAGTGTGGATGTCCCGAAACAAGCAGGCTGAGGTGAGCATCAGTTGTAAGGGAAGAGATGGAGGCGGGGCTGAGCAAAGTGCCGACCCGCCCCTCCTATTAACAACTCTATCTACATTGTCTCTGCTGTGCATCAAGTCAAGGTGGACACGGATTCGCTAGATTTGCCCGAAAAAGGGGGGCTGTCAAAATACATTGAAATGTAAGTTTCTTAGATGTGCTTGTGTAGCTGTCTGTATTAGTGTGTTGGTGCTGGACATCTTTTCTTGCATCCTGTGTTCAGGGGTGTGAGTGTCTGTACAATGTGTCCCAGACAGGGTAGACACAGATGTCTAAATAGGTGTGTCTGTCTATCTAACCCACCACTTAAACCAGCGTCTAGAGAAAATACCGATCTGATCATGCGTTGTTTCAGGCTCATGCTGTGTCCTGCTGTTTTTATATGCATGTGACACACGTCTTTGTTCCTTTGTGTATATGTTTGTTTGTAGGCTTAACTTGTGCTGTGGGTCACGATCATGGTCGAACCACAATCCACAGATCGCCCAGATGAAGAAAACCTCCCTAGGTCCAAGTCATCGTGACACCCAAACTGGTCTGGGGAGGGCTGATAGAATCATAGGAGGATAGGCGGAAGGATTCATAAGGTGATGAAGATGTAAAATCGTTTGCGAAGTCTGAAACGCACAACATAACAAGTACCACATGCAAAACGTTCCGAAAATATGTTCACATTCAGGCAGACGTTTGTCAATGTCTCGGTGAGAGCAGAATGGTGCATTTAAGTTTGTATAGAGTCAGTCTGGCTCCATACAATGAACGCCTACCACTTCTCAGCTGACTGGGCATCTAAAGAAGTTTTTGAAAGTAGAGGATATGAGTCTTGAAAGGGATCAGATGTCAGAGGTCAAGGGGTTGAGAGGGGTCAGGTTCCTTTCTCTTGCTTTGCCAGGCACATATTTCCAGCATGAAAACACATGTTTCTGTTTCTCATCCAGTGAAACTTGCTCTGTTGAAATAGCCCACAATAATTCAATAATAGAGCAGGGGTGACAGACACACACAAAGAGATAGAGAGAAGGAATGCTGTGCTCAAGGTTTCTATTTCCCTCTTGCTGTATCGCTGTCCTTCTCCCCCTCTCTGACTCCTCTCTCTTATTCCATCCAGACGATTTACCGGTTTGCCCATCCTCAGTCAATGGTAAGTTGCTGCATCACTCTTACAGAGATGGCCCCGATGAAAAGTACATGAAAATCCCTGCCATCCTGTAGCAACATCTATCTTGGGCTTATCTGACCCTGCGCTCTCCAACCTGGCTCATGCAGAGTAGATGTACAGTACAGACCACCTGCAGAGATGCTTCAGTACAGACCACCTGCAGAGATGCGTCAGTACAGACCACCTCCAGAGATGCTTCAGTACAGACCACCTGCAGAGATGCGTCAGTACAGACCACCTCCAGAGATACTTCAGTACAGACCACCTACAATGCAATTCCAGAGTGTAGACCGTTCAAAGCACTGGAAGCAGCATTATGTGTACAGTACAGACTCACACTAAAAAGTTAAAAATCTGTGTTTCCTTCAAATCTCCATGTAAGAACAACAAATCGCATTTTACATTTCAAATGTCCTGCTCTGTCCAGATTTCCATCAGGTTGTCGCACGTCTGAGATTTGTGTACTGGTGCGTGTAAAGAACCTACCAACAAGTGAATCCATTTAAGAATTTGATTGCAGGGAAGCAAGATGGGGATTGTAGCAAAGCCAAGAATGTTACAGGGTGATGAGCCCAGTAGAAGTCCTGTAGACGCACGAGAACATCGAGACGAACAGCAGACAGGCTGATAATTAGCAGGCAGATGCTGTTAATGCTCAGGGTGCGCTGGTTGAGATGCAGGGTCATGTCTAAGCAGGAAACCTTTGTAGATTTCCCCAGGGGTGCCTGGATAGCATTTGAGAGCTGTGGAAAGGTGGAACAAGGTGAGGTTGGGAGGGTTGAGAGAACATGAGATGACAGGTGATTCAGGGGAAGGATGTTTTTTGAAGAAACTTCCAGAATGGGGAGGAGTCGAGGTGTGGTCATCTCCTCCAGATCCTCTGTCATATCCAACTGCAGAACGTGTGTAGATGTGTACTTTTTGGGAGATGAACTGCATGAATCCAAAGAGAAGGAAGCAATCCTCGACTATTGACACACATCCCTAGTGTTGTGCATTATTCTGGGGAGGGAGCACAGAGCTTGGCTGCAGACTAGTGTTTGAACAAGACATTCCACAGTCAGGCTTTAGAATAACATTCCCCACATGTACAGCTAGTGCTATCGGTGACCCCAAGCGCCCCAATTACCAGCCAACCCAACAACAAAGCACACAGACACACATGCGTGCATTCGCATGTATACACACACATACACATAACCCATAACAAAAGCTGGAACCTTCTGAACCTTGACAGCTGATGACCACTCATACACAGCAGACTGATATCTGGATAACATCAGGTTTTTCCTTGATATCTCTGAGAGGGCGCATGCTGAGGCATCTATAAAACAACATCAAGTAGGTATTTCCCTTTGAGGTGCCCTGTCAGCATGAAGACAGGCGTTCGGGTTTGTCCCAGATTTCTCTGTTTCGTAATCAGCATCCAGGGGAAGATGGAAGAGCTCGCGGTTGCCCTCTCGGTGACTCGTTTCATGTGGTTAAATCCCTGATCCAGTACAGCTTTTGACTCTGTTATTTTGGCGGGTCACCAACTGGGCTGAGCTGGATTTGAATCCATCACTCTGCAGAGGAGTCAATACAATACTCATGTTGGACAGGTTGTTGATTTGTTGTTGCACGGCTCTGGAGACGGCGGTCAGGTTCTGGTCCGGCTCTGGAGGAAGTCTGAAGTCTCTGACCCAGCCCAGTGCAGCTCCAGAAAGGAGACTCGCAGACATGGTTCATTGGCTACAAAGCTGATTATGAGAAACGTATAAAAACACATTTCAGCTCCGGTTTATTGTATCTGAGGAATTGGATTTGCACTTCTAACAGTGGGAGCTGAGGTTAAGTTCGAGGCTTTCCTGAGGCCTGGAGAAGTGGTGAGCTGAGAATGAGGTAGTCGCGTCAGAGTTTGGCCCCAGGTTAGGTTGTATGCCACGGGTATACTGCAGAATGACTTGGTGCGCAAGGCTAGACTAAGCAAGGGCGGTGGATTCTTGGACAGGCTCGAGGCTTCCGGAGACGAAAGTATGCAGGTTAAAGGCTGGGAAGCGATGGGAAGGCAGGCGAGAGACAGGAGAGAGGCTGAGTTGGCAGGCAAGTGGACGGGGAGATGCTAAGAAAGCAAGCTGGAAGAAAGGGCCAGACTCAACAAAGATGACACGTTCGCTTCAGCCAGGATTAAGGGGGGGATGTTTTATGGTCAGAGCTGCGTCTTCCATTGGCTCCCTGAACCTTGCAGCTTAATGTCTCGACTAAGTTGTTGTCTTGTTCACAGCCCGGACGTGTGTTGCACACTGGCACACTCCTGGTGTCTGGGACATGCTGAATGGCTCCTTAATTCCAGCTCTGAGACAGGGGCGAGCCAAGTGAACACATATAGATACACGCTCACAAACACGTGTTGGCACACACACACACCCACACACACTTCTACACACACAAAAGGGTGTAAAAACAAGATGTTCAGCCAAGAGCCACAGTGTTTCTATCTTTTCTTAGGTTCTTAATGCAAACCGCTTTTCCTTCCCAAAGGCACGGGAGGACAAAAAAGTTTGGACGTTTGAACGTGACATTTTCAGCTTGCTTTAAAGACAGAATCCTTGATAAAACACGACTATTTGATTCAGAAACAGAATCATTTAGAGCAGGTTATTTGGCTTTTAATTAGTATCACACAGTGAAGCTCACAATAGCTATATTTGCATGATCTGGTACATTCATAATAACAAAAGAATCCAAACCTAGAACCACTTGCATGTGGACACCACAACAGCATATTCTCTGACAGAGTCCAAGTTCGAGTTAGTTTGGTGAAGTGGACAGATGTGATGTCCACTTGATTGACAGTCTAGACTTGAAATTAGACAATTGTTTTCATCTACACTGTACATCTAATCCTTATATAATCTCCTCTGTTACTGGAACCATCTGTTAACATGGTAACATCTGGACAGATGCTTCCATGTGAACGGTTGAAGCCGTTTGCATAGAGAACAACCCCTTAGATCCCAGACAGTCAGTGATACCCGTGGTCGGAGTGTACAGTATGTGAGTCGTCACAAGCCTCTGTTTTCACACAGGCATGCTATTTCAGCTCATAAAAGTTACTTAAAGTTCCATGGCTAGGGCTTGCAAGGCCATGGATGAACTTTGTAACCCCAAATTACCATAGGCTAAATGAGCGTGATGAAAGAATTCAAAACCAGTTGAATACACGGTACAAGTTCTGCATTGTTGTTTACTTGAAATGGCCTAGGACTGAAATGCTTTTGGTTGAAATACAATCAAAACAGAATTGCAACTGGAATTTTTGTTTGGCATCAAGGTTTCAAGGTTGGTTATCATGGCCCTTTAATCTCCCCTTCGCATGAAAGTTACACTGACACAAAGTTACTTTTAGGATTTCATCACCGATATTCACACTCCATCCCTTGGCCCCGTCCAATATTCAATATAAAAGTGAGTTTGTTATTTTGAGAGGGAGCAACGAAGACAGACAGAGATAAAGAGAGATATGAATTATGGATGTGATTGATGGATGGCTGGAAGTTGTTTGTTTCGAGTCTTTGAACGTCCTGCCTGAACGTACCTCCAGTCCGCCGGTATCGATGTCTGTGGCGTGTCTTGCTCTTTAACACAAAACACATTCACGGCATTAACGGAAAAGAGCTGAGCTGACGGTTAACAGCTCATGCCGAACACATGTGGAGACATGAGAGCAACACAAAGAGAGAACGACCTTAGAAAGATTCGGAAATCTGTTCCTGTTCCAGACCTCCCAAAGCCCATCAAAATTGTCCAACCAAGGGTGGTTTCCTAGTCCCCTAGTAAATATCTTCCTGAGTCTGTCACAAGAGCTCCTTTGTGGAGGCCAGTTGAATTCGAGAGCTGTATGCCTGTGACATCAACAATGTTGACATTTCACACACAATATCAGAATTTGGGTAGAAGGCTGACCCCACTTACTAAAATGCCAGCATCTAAAAAACGGGTAAAACTTGTAACAAAAAGAAAGAATACTTTTTCTTCCTCCTGTTTTTCCTTCCACAATTTTCTGGCAGCAAGCAATGATTGATATCGTGTGCAGCACAAGGTTGAGTTTCAGTCCAGTTAAGTGTTCAGTACACTACGACTCCTTGCGTGTGGCTGTACATCCAGCATCTGGCCAGTGAAGCACAGCAGGGTAGACCTGTGGGGGATAAGCTGGCCGGAGGAAGGGTTGCTAGTCACTGCCACATCTGCCTCTGCCATTACAAGTATGCTTAGGACTTTCAAGTCCAGCACCCAGGAGAGAGGCAAAGGCGTCATCAAGGAACGTCTCTCTGGTTGCAGCCTCCCATCCAGGGCCCAGGCACCACTAGAAGGAGGGACAGGGGGGAGCGTTCAGGTTGTCAATCAAAAAAGAAACGTTGCGAAAGGGGCGCATTTGTTTGCGATTCTCCCTTTTTGCTTCGAATGCAGGGACACCACTCGTAAGTCTGTGACTCCTGAGGGAAGATTACACGGAGTGGGACCAGGGCATTTGTTATTCCTGTTCGGCAATTGTGCAATTTCCTGGGCTTTCGTCACTTTATCCCAGGCGTATCGCTCATTTCCGCCAAACTGAAGTCGAGAGCAGGAAACCTAGAGGTGATGAGGAAGGTTTGGGAGCTGGAGGTTGAAATGGCAAGAAACACTGGAGCCAGGAAAGCTATGATGCTGCTTAGAGCATTGTACACAACCTTGGTCAGACAGTTAAAGGGTAAGTGATCACACAGCAGATGGAGAGAAGATGCAGAGATGATCCTGAATCTCTGGAACTCATTCCATAGCTGTCAAAGTCCTTCATGCTATTGGACAGAAATTCTTTGATGTGTAGTATTGGTAACACCTGTACTAAATTCGACATCTTTGAGCAGTCCGTACATTGGTCAAGCTTATTGTTACAGAATCGTTTCATGTCCTGTGTCGAAGAAACGTTTCAGCTGCGGTTTCTACTAAGGCTGGAACTGGGTCCCAGGGTTCCTGCTGCTCGATATGTGGCTGTCTCTAATGACTGGCAACATGTTGGAAAATGTGGTACTGGGAATCGTCCTCCCAGTTGGTTTGGCAAACGCGTGATACTTGGGCTCAGTCTGACAAGAGGAGGGAGAGAGAAGGAGAGGGAGAGAGGGAGAGTGAGAGAGAAGGAGAGAGATGGAGCGAGAGAGAAAGAGGAAATGAGAGAAAGAGAGGGAGAGAGAGGGAGAGAGAGAGGGAGAGAGAGAAAGAGAAAGGGATAGAGAGATAGAATGAGAGGGGGAGAGAGGGAGAGAGAGAAACAGGGGGAGAGAGAGAAAGACAGAGGGAGAAAGAGAAAGAGAGAGGGAGAGAGAGAGAGAGAGAAAGAGAGAGGGAGAGAAAGAGAGAAAGAGGGAGAGAGGCGGTGGGGGTTCTGGGCATGTGGTGCTTCATGGCTGTACAGTTAGTGACAGTCTGGGACCCAGATGAATCTGGGAATGAATCGGCAGTCTCTTTCCCAATGTGCAAGTACACTTCAGTCAGCCTGTTTGCTATTTAAACTGATTCTACTCATACATTCCTTTCTAAATCTTTAAACATGGTATGAAATGATGTCAGTCATAATGTGATTGTCATCTGCGTCTTCTTGAGTTGCAGTCAAATCTTTCATCACGGAGCCACCCCCTACCCCCATTTCAGAACAGGGACAAACTTTCATCAGAGCGTCTTGTCGATTACAAATGGCATGTCTAGTTGGTATTGTTAACCATTGCATTTTTGTATGAAGTTAATTCACAGCTGAAGTTTGTCATTTACACTGCTGACAGTGTACTGGAAAGGTGGAACAGGTCTAAATCATGAACTGAGTAGAAACTGATTTGTACAGTCGCCTTTCCTGTGCTATAGGGAGCTCCGTTCCCATTAACCCTACACACAAGCATGAGTGGTTTTAACACAGCCGTCTTCAAAGACCATGAGCAAAATGTGAGAGGAAGGTCTGGGCCAGTGTCAACATGACCTGTGCTATATGTGTACAGCACACAAAAACAAACCTGGATTACACGCACAAGAATATGCTCTTAGCCATACACACACGCACACACACACACACACACACACACGTTCGCATGCACGCACAACAAAAACACACAGACACTCACTATATATGTATATATAAACACAGCCAATCATGGGAGCTAAACATGGGAGAGCCCAATTTCCCCATTGTAGGTTTAGACAGGCTTCTGTCCAAAAAGCTCTCAGTACTTTTCCAAAAAGCCCTCGTTGTTTGGAGGGGGCTGAGGAATTTGGCTGTACTGTTTGACCATCATCAGTAGTCCCACTAAGATGACTTTGGTCATTACTTTCTCCAACGTAAGAGGTCTTCTGGGTAATCAACATGCATTTCAAAAGTCTATTTACCTTATTTTTTGTATTGTTGCAAGAGCTTGCTTTTAAACCCCTGGATGCATATGTATAGCTTATCCAAATATGCATGTATGCTATATTATTACACACATAGATGTATAATATATATGAATATATGCACGTTAACCATGATGTAAACCATGTTGCGAGAGGGCATATCGGACAGTGATTGAAGAACTGCAGATACATCACTGTCTGCGCTACCGTATGCACTGCCGACAGGTATGTACAGCCATGACATCATCCGTCACGGCCATGACAGCCATGACATCATCCGTCATGGATGTGACTGATGGAAGCAGCAGAAGTCTCCGGGCCTCAGGAGCCTGCAGGGGCTCTCCTCCCATGTGACCCTGGGGGGCGGGGGGGTCATCAGTGACCCCACACATAGCTGTCTCTCTGGTGACATCATGGGAAAGGAGGTGAACGACCACATTGCTTGTGGGTTGTGTCCATTACAGAGCCTAATATCATGGATCCCCTTCTTCCTGCTCCGGTTACTCTTCTGTTAGCCAAGGGGAAATGAGGAAGTGAAAAAGCTGATGGGTCTTGGGAGATGGACACTGGAGTTCACCTGGGAAAAGAAAACAAAGTCTATTGCTGATGAAATATGAAGACCAGCTGTATGTATACCGGTGTGGGGAAACTACCTCATAAAAGGAGAGGGCCAACGTTATCTATCGACTGTTACATTCTAAAATACCTGCCCAATTATTGTTCTATTTTCTTTCGGTATTTTGAAGACCTTGAAATAGTGCGAATGAAAGTCCACACTGGCACATCTGTAGGAATGTTGAAAAGTTGGATAACTTTTAATCATAGTAGTCATGGACAAACACGGACTTTGAAGATGCTTGGTTTCATTTTCAGAGACACAAATACCACAGAAATGCAAGGCTGGGACCAAAAGGTCAGGCATGTTAAAAATAAAACTGAAGACGCCACAAAGAAGAAAATAGTCTGGAAGGACCACACACACACACACACACACACACACATGAATCCACCATGCATCTTTCATCTATCCGCAGGTAAATCTATCAGCACGTGTGCGTCCCGCTCCCTGGGCTGAGTCTCACATGGTCTCTACCCAAACCACAACTCCAACCACAGGCCCATTTTGACTCAGGTTAGATTCATCCATAGCAATCAACTGACACCCCCACACGGTATAAACATAACCATAATGTCAACACTGTTACTACTGTGACCTGATCTGTTATGTCCTGCCTCAGGCTGTGAAAGAGACCAGATGCTGTACAAATAACAACCTGAGATAAACAACCTGGGGGATTCTCGGAAGGTAATCGACTCTTCGTCTGATAGGATCGATGTCAGAGATCCTGATAGCACCGAGTAAATAACTAATGAATCCACAATACATGATGACTTCCTGCTTTCCAGTTCTAGTACCATTTCAGCTCCTACTTCCTTCCCGGTAGAGTTTACCGTACTGGGTGCTGTGCTCTGCAGAGCCGTTTTGAAGTTAAGGTATTGGAACAGATCCGGAAAGTGAAAAATTGCCTTTGGTGGAAATATACTGCAGACTGCCCCCTACTGGATGGTTATTGAAATTTCCACAAACAATATCCATCTCCAATAGAGGGCGCTGTTGTCCTGTCATCTCCCCTCTCACCTAAGCTGACCCCATGGTCTGAGGAACTCAGGCCTGGTCCAAAACAACCACGTTGAGATGTTTGTGTACCAACTCCTGCCCTTCATGTAATGTTAAAACGTTTAAAACCATGGGTGGAGGGGCCTTCTCATGCACTGCTCCTGAACTGTGGAACTCACTGCCTGGTTCCAATGGATATGGTCCTTCGCTTGGCTATTTTAAGATGTGTCCTCAAAGAGTACCTGTTTAATTAGGCTTTTAATCGTTTGTTAAATTGTACCTGTTATTATAGTAAATTATGTTTTTTCTTTACTGTGTTGAAGCGATTACAAATGACATGTCTTAATGGTATTGTTAACCGTTGCATTTTTGTATGAACTTCATTCACATCTGAAGTCAAACGTCGCTTTTTAATTCAATATTCTGACTGAATGATAATCTCATTTTCAATGGGCATGTTTGGGATCAGCTGTGTGCAATGTGACATGTGACCAAAGGATGGCAGTGACGCTCATCAAAATGCTCATGAACAAGTCGTACATCACTGAAGAAGAGCAGGTATTTGTCAGGCTGTTCTGCCTATACATAATTCACATCATAAATAAGATAAGGAAAAACTAGTAAAACGGATCAAATGCTGCAATCCACAGCCTGTACAGCTACATATTTACAGTACTAAAACATGGGGCTGGAAGGGGATTACTAGCGATCAGTGATTCATGACATGTATAATGACTTGATGGGTGCAGGTTTGGATGTTACAGCATTAGGAAACAGCAAGAGAAAACATGGTGATGGAAACATCTCAGTGTGGCAATGGACACCTCCGGTAGGAAAACATTAGTTGTAATTCTTTCAAGATTCACAGCTCTGCATGTCTGTCTCCCACCATCAAACGCCCAGCTTTTCCTTAACCTCCCCCCCCATCCTCTTTTCCTCCTGAGGGGCCAGCAGTCAACTTTGACCCTTTGAAAGAGCTTTGCTAAATGCCTGTGTAATGTGTGTGTGTGTGTGCGTGCATATTTGTGTTTCCATAAGAGCGTTCTTGAAAGTCTGCGTGCGTGCATGCAAGTGTGTGAGTGTGTGCGTGCTTGTGTTTGCAAGTGCTTACTTGAGCGTGCACTGTTTCACTGTCTGTGCGTGTGTCTCTGAGCGTCCAATATCTGCGTGCACGTGCACGTGCTTTGCGGGTGTGGCGTGTGCGTGCATGCGTGCATGTGTGTCTAATCCCCAGGTCAAGCACTCAGGAAACATCTTGTCTTAGACTATCAGATCACCCTGATTGATCACCCGGCCCAAAACTCCAGCTCCCTCCACAAAACAAGCCCTTTCTAGACGAATTCCGCCTCGGATCCAGATCGATGTTCGCAACTGCAGCCCACATGGGCTCGCTCCGTGGAGACACGTCTTCAGTACGAGCAGCCCGTGAGGTGAGAGGAGAGAGGGGAGTACTTCAGAAACAGTAGGAGCATGATAAACAGCCCGGTTGGTGTTGGTGCTACGGTAACACTCCGACCTGCCTGTGAACTGATCGGGGCCGCAGCAGCGTTGAGTGAACACAGATGAAGTGGAAGTATCTACAGACTGAGTCATAAACGTTTGCTGGCATGTCTTCCTCCTGGTAACTCCCCTCCACCCCTGGGCTTACCTTCAGAAGGGGAGCCAAGGAATGCATCGCTGTTCTAATATGTAATGATCCAGGATATGAATCAACACGTCCTGTTTACATAAATAAGGGAACCGAGGACTGTATGTGTGTGTGTTACTGTAGTGGTGTGTGTAGATAGACCAGCAAACTGTGGACGATCCTTTCTCATGCTGTTCTCATGGATAGACAAGAGGAATGTGACAACTTCTGCTCAATTTATGGCAAGATGGCCGGCTTCTGTAGTTTCCCTCAGGTCACATACCAAAGTGTATGTCTACGCATGTGTTGGCGTGTGTGTGTGTGTGTGTCACTCTCTGTTCCTGCAAGTTCTATGTTATCTAAACTATTTAAACAAGTGGTTGGTTTTCAGGGGTTTGGCGCTGATAAGATCTTTTAAGAGAATGCTTTTGCACCCTTTAGTGTAAGAACGGAATGCAGGGAGGAGGAAAGGGAAGAGAGGAGGGAAGGAGTGAGTGTGTGCTACCTCCATGGCATCCCATGTGTCTACCTGTGGGGTTACAGAAGTGAATTTACTGATAGCAAGCGAGCAGAGTCCGCACCAAGGGGCGTGGGATGAGGCCTTCATGAACTGCAGCCAAGCGCCCCAGTTCAAAGGTCAAACTACTGATTTGACCCCCTCCTTCCCCTGTGCGCACACACACACACACACCTCTCCCTCTGTGTCTCTCTCCCCTCATTCCCGCCCCCCTCCCGTCCACACACACTTCAGACACTGTGCGACTGCATGGTAATGAACATGCCATGAACTGACAAGTCCATTCAACTCCACAGGGACAATTATATGAACAAGGCAGGCAACAAATGACCCCAGAACCGTTTTCCCTGCGAGGATCCATCACTGGTGGGAAAGACAGAGGCCTCTGGATGGAGATCAATCAATCGTGACGACTGAAGTATTTGGCCTCCCGCGCCATCACCTCAACATTGCTATAGCTTCTTTTTTATTTTTTTAATAAACCTTTCCTCCGATTTCTCATGATCCCAATCTTCCACCTCTGCCATTCTCTCTCTTTCGCTCTGCTCTCTCTATCTCTATCTCTCTCTGTCCCAGTTCCTTCTCTCATCTCTGTGTACCTGTCCTCCCTCACCCTCCATACCTAATCCTCTTACTCCCCATGTCCACGCAACCTTCTCTAACTGTATACTCCTCTTTTCTTCATCCCCTCCTCCTCTCCCAACCCCCCCCCACCCCCCATCCCCAGAGCCAGTGGAATCCCGGCCCCATCCACCTAAGTGTCACTGAGGAATGTTCCATCATTTAAACGGGGGGAGAATGCTCCGCTAATATATAACCAATTACACTGGTCACATTTCCTCTGTCTCCTTTGAGCTCTCTGCAGGCTCAAAGTGCCAATCAGGGCAGGAATGCCAGAACATGGCTCTTATTTGCCAGGGGTCAGCGCACCAGTAACCTCACATTCTAAAGGACCATTGTTCCCATGGCTAGAGAGACTCGGAGAGAGGGAGACACACACACCACGGAGGAAACACACACACACCACGGAGGAAACACACGCATACAGAGTAAGAAACACACACACTAGTCCGGCCCCTGGAGGCCCCACATCAAGGGCCCGCTCTGTTTAAACAGCATCCGCCTGCACAGCCACCCGCCATGAAAGGGATTAAACAAGGTGTGTGTGTGTGTGTGTGTGTGTGTGCGTCCTCAGAATTTGGTAAGAAGGGACATTGGAACTAGAAACTGGAATGATTTGCCCAATTCTGCATAATAAGTTAGATGTTCCTTTTCAGTCCAAGTGTGGTTAAGGTCCAGAGAAACACTTTCATTCGGTTTCAGAATCGAATGACTGATAATTGTTGGTCATCAGATGAGCGAAGGAGAAATCCAGAGGCACATAAAGTGTGCTGTCTGTCTGTCTGTCTGTCTGTCTGTCTGTCTGTCTGTCTGTCTGTCTGTCTGTCTGTCTGTCTGTACACTGAAGGCCAGACTGCTTTATGAGATTAGATTTCTCAATTTGCAATTCTCAATGCACCATAGTGATGTCGACAGTTTTTATACTATTATACTGACACACACAATCACACAGACACAGACACACACACAGAATCACACAGAGACAGACACACACACACAGCCACACAGAGACATACTGTGAGTTTGGTTGAGCAGTGTGGTCAGTGGTGTCTGCGGGCCCTGAACAGACTGGCTGCTGACCTCTCAGGCAGATAAAACACAGAGAGCTGATAGGCTACTAGGCTGAGTTGGTTGAGGGGTGTTTGCTTAGAGTTGCCTGGCTCAGCCATGTCAGAAATGCCCTGGATTCCTTACCTCTTTTTTATGTGTCTCCATTGGGCTCAAAGGTACACACACAGAGACAAACACACACACACACACACATGCACGGGCACACACGTACAAACATACAAAGGTATGCAGTCACGTTAAAAGAAACCCGACCTACCTGACTGATCGAAACTACACCTACGCTCTGTTAACTCTTCGACGCCCGGCGTGGGAAACAAAAGCAAGTGGAAGATCTGGATCCTTTTCCAACACAACAAAAGGATGGACAGACAAACGGACGAAGAGATGGATGAACGCATGCATGCATGTAGGCAATATGTCTGGAGGAAGGTGGGGAAGGATAAAAGAATGACCTTGATTGGTGGTGGGCAATCCAAGAGTCTGACAAATATAAAGAAAATGAGCGAAAGAATGATTAAACTTAAAGCGACGAAGAGGGGGAGCGGGAGGCTTGACAGACAGATATTACTATAGAGGCAAGAAAAACGATATAGAGTTGAAGGGAGCGACTAAAGACTGGTCAATTAGCAATTGTCCGTCCCTCCTTTCTCCATCTCCCGCTCAACACCATGCCACGCCGCAGCCTTTCACGGCCAACGCAAGGCATCACTGGGGGTCACAGGACATGCTGGCTTGTCAGACAACATGATTGCAGCCTTGCTACAGAAGGCAGTTAATTTAGAAATATCCACTTCTTCAATCTTGTAGTTAAAGAAGAGAGCTGGATCTTTTGCTCTTGCCTCCCTTCTATTTTCCCAGAACACAAAGACCCAGGCAGGGAGACCTTGGGCCTTTGAAAAGGCCTTTCAATGCAATCCCCACGGTGCTCACAATCAGAGACTCCACTATAGGTTTGTTATAGTTAGAACACTAAGCTTTTAGACAGGAAAAATGACATTTTTCAAGTGTTTTTTTTTTTGGAGGAGGGCGAAAAACCCAAACAATATTTGTCACTTTTCTATCAAGCTTTAAACTCAATTGTCCTTGGTGAAGTGTGTGACAATCAGTAGTAGTTAATGGAGCAGAGTAAGATACTGTCAGTGTGCAACGCAGTGTGTCGTTCTCTGGACAGTTTGCGTGGTGATTTATCCCCAGCAGAGATGCCGGGGAGCTTTGTCCAGACTGTGTCACGGTCTGGTGGGGTCTGGCTGAAGTCTGTCCTCATGTCCTTCTGTGGCATCGTTTGAGCGTGTGTCACGGCCATGGTGTTGTGCGATTAGAGAAAACCAGTGACATTTCTCTGTAATGTTTACGTGGCTCAGGGAGGGTCTCTAATGTCAGCAGATAGAATTTGGAACCTTTGGATCTGCTGAGACCGCAGCCCACTGCTTTACTGACATGAGGTTGCTAGGTTACCTGGGCCCAGTCGCACAAAACATGTGCTGTGTAGATTGTAATCAGTGATAGAGGTGTATCGTAAACTGGACAGGATTGTGCTTGCGTGACACTGCTTTTTACATTCAGGGAGTGGGTGAGAATATCCAGCGATGTCTATGAGAAGATTCACTACAGTGAATTAGCGATAACAATCAAGTATGGGTCAGCAGAAATAATAACATGCACACAGGGACCCACACACACACACACACACAGTTCATTCACATATAGTGTATTGGCATGCGTGGGCTGGTCTTGTGTGATGTTGGCCGCACTGATAAGGGGGCCATGTGGGGGATGGGTGGGAAGGAAGGGTCATTTTAGAGCAGCGCTCACTTTATCACCTGTTTGTCCTTTGATATTGTGATAGCGTGTTACTGGTGCTGGAACAAAGCGCTGTACCGACCTGAGAGAGAGAGAGGGAGAGAGAGAGAGAGAGAGAGACAGAGACAGAGAGAGAAAGAGAGAGAGAGAGAGAGAGAGAGGGGCGTCTAGCCTGTCTGTGGGCTAACATGCAGGTGCTGCTGACTGGCAGGCTGACGCAGAGCTGAGTTGGATGGACTTTGCAAACTGCTGAGTCACTGACTCTCTGGAACACTTTTGGTTGGGTAACCCTGGACAACGTCATCCAGGGTACAGGACCTGCACCACAGCCTTTGGAACCAGGGTTGCTCTGCCAGAGCTGGTACCCTCAACAAAGTCCCACGCTTAGATGCAGTGCCCTGCCCCCTGGTTCATATGTCTATCTCCATGTTAGGATTTTAGAGTAGAAAACCCTATGAGAATCACTTCTTAGGGGATCACAAAGTTTAGAATACTCTCTCTTTATAACTTAGAAGCGTGTATCCCTGTGTTGTGATACTTAGGATGCGAACATGCTACCATCTTTGAGATTTTACACTTGATATTTTAGACTGTCGGTCAACGAATAACGGTAAGCGGTACAGAAAACGTTTATTTTACTAGGCAGACAGTTGGTGGTGGTGACCAGGGTGAGAGGTGGCTGGGGGGTAATAACGTCCAGGTGCTGAGTAGCGCTACCCTTTGTACAAAGCCATCCCATCCTGGGCCGTTGTGTTGGCGTACTGCGCAGGGCACTTTTAACGATGTTGCGGTAGTTCATGTCCCATTTCCATAGGCAGGCCATTTCGATGACACTCGGAAAACGGAGGCGTTGAAGAGCCTTCTTCAGTACAGCTTCCATGTCGTGGGTCAAGGGGAGGTCATGAGAGATTTGCATCTCCAGGAATATGAAACAAGTTACTCTTTCTAGCTCCTTCCCTTTGATGGCGAAGGGGAAGGCTCTGCTTTTGCCTGTCATGAAATATGCATCGATCGATCATCTTGACGATGCGTTTCCTGCTGTTTGGCTATGCAGTCGTACAGAAGATCTATAGCGAGCACAAACTAGGGTTCCACTCAACTGCGGTATACTGGTGTGGGTCCTGTGAGTTTGGTATGTTCACTTCCAGCTTCTCAAGACACTCTATGACACCTGGTGCGGATCCCAAGGTGGTAATTAGACTGGTCACTCAGGTTGTCTTGGCTACCGGCACTTTCGGAGTCATGTTGAAGCCCCAGGGAATCTGTTGAGTCAGTGAGGTGTTTGTGGTGTCTGGACCAGGAGTCTTGTGAGCATTCTTCCGGAAGGTTTAGCGCACCCCAATAATTGGAGTACCATGCCATCAGGTTTCCTGATATACATGGCTGCTATTTCATTTCCTAATGTAATCTGGGGGCTATTGGAAATGCATTTATAGATGCCAGATATTGAAAATGACATATTCACAAGTCAGTATTTTTAACATGTGGAAATTAAATTATAGATATCTGTAATTGTTTTTCTCACTAGTGAAAAATGTGTAACTGTATCTCTGATTATTAGGTTTCTGCAAAATCTGGACAAGTGTAAATATGAAATGATATTTGTGACATGTGCATCATCTATGTTGAAAAATATTGTCCACTAGTGAAAACGGAATCAGTATAGTCAACCTTAAATGGCTGGTTTGATAGTTTAAATGCTTAAATGGCTTGACACATCATCTCAGCTAGCAGGCACAGTAAACAAAATTGTTTACTACAATGCAGTTATGCATCGGAAACCCAGTAGTGCAGAGTGCAGTGCTGCCAAGTAAAACAAAATCTGAAGTACCACATCAAACATTTTTCTTGCTAGACAATCGAAAACAGGATCTGAAATACAATGTGCAGAGAAGGGATATGTTCTCAGGTATCACAAGAAGCAAGAAACCTAAGTGCTGCTTTTGGTGCCCTCAGGTCAAACATAGAATGTGTCTGAGGTGAAGCTAGAACAGGAGCTCTTTGACACCACGGCGAATCGCGTATTCACCCATTAATTATTCAGGGAGACAATGTGCAAAAATCGAATACATTTATAACCTCGCACACACAATAAATTGCCGGTTCTATTTATGTAGTTCTATCCACACAAGCCCAGACTGATTGAAGGGGACATGGTTGATAGGACCAGTCAGGTGGTAGGGGCCGGTAAAATGACTAAATGTTTCTACCTACATTCTGAAGAAGGTTCCATCGACTTCAGGACAAATTGAGTTAGCAAGATGTTGAATAATATGACAGCAATTTTGAGAGAGTATTAGTACAGTACCCAGGAAACGTGACACAGTATAGCAGAGTAATAGACAACACCGTGGTGGTGGCAGCGGTATCAAAGTCACCACCTAAGGCATTACTGCATGTAAAAAGAAAGTTGCAATCTCACATTATTAATGCCTCTTTGTACTTTAGTAGCTCAGGTGATTCCTCCTAAAAGGCTGATAAAGTCATTGATTTAATGCATAAAGAACATAACAAAGATGGAATTGCATGATCCCAGTCCAATAATACGGACTGAAGTTCTCTTCTGTAGGGGCCTGGGATCAGATTCTGCAGCGGACTACACCATCCTTACGGTCCTGCTCGTGTTCCTGGTATCTGGTTCCAGATCAGGGGATTCCCTTCTCTTCGACAAACACCTTCTGGCCTGAGAACCTCTACTAGCAGATCACAATTAGAAACATAATCTGGCCTCCATTCTAAGCACCAATCAGATATCTATCAGAGAAACATTCAATATCTAGGATAGGAACCTGCTGTGAGTCATGGGGAACCCCCTGTCGTGCAACCATATACCTGACTCAGGAAGTCATTATCACCTCTGTAAAGCAACTGAATGTGTGGTGAGCAGTCTCCTTTGATAGAGGTGTATGACAAGGTACTACTGTGTAGCTGAGAAAGAAACTGGTGATATCCGGTGATGAACCTTCTCTTTCTGTTGTTCTGACTTTCACTTGTCTGATCGCGCCATCCCTCAGTATGGGTTGCATGGAGAAGAATATTGTGTGTGCCTGTTTGCGTTCGTAGGGGTGAGGGTGGGGGGTTTGTAGATGTGATCTTTTACTTGATGTTGACCTCATGGTACACCAGATGATGACCAATATGTTGTATCTACTGTATGAGTCAGAAGGCAAAATTGGGTATCTGCTGTTGAAAGCTTGCAAGAAACACAAACATGCGCATGATCTGCGCCCTCGTTGTGTCATTGGAAGGGGTCAAGTTTGTCAAAAATCTCCTCTCCTTCAGAGCCGGGGTGAATGCTTTCTGTCACGTGGAGTATGGAGAGCGTCACAGATGAAGGACCTTAATTACGTTCCCCAACCGCTGTTCTGCTCAGAGAGTGTGGTGGTCAACATGGCATTTATCGTCAAAGTGAAAGAAACCACTGTGTTGCGTAGACACACAGATAGACACACACACACACGCATGCAAAAGCCACTGACACAGCGGATAGACACATGATGAGCACCATGACTAATGACATGTGTTCGTGTTTTCTTTCCTGAACAACAGGACCTGCTGACCGTACATAATACCAGCTGCCGTTCGCCAAGATTTGCCCTCACAGACAGCATCTCAAAAAGGTCCTAAGACTCGCCCTCAGAGACAGCAATTCTGCAGAGTTGTCCTAAAAGACAGCCATACTACATGGGGTGTCTGCAGAGACAGAGGTTCATCAGGTTTGTCATGAGAGACAGCACTTCTACAATTTTTGTCCTGAGAGGCAGCAGTTCTACTGGGTTGTCACAATTTGTTCAGGTGTGGTTTGACATCACACCTCTAGCTCCCCTGGATACGGTGTAGTTAACCTCGGATGCACTCTGCCTTGGGCTGCAGAGCAGAATCAGCCTCTTCCCCGAGGAGCCGGCTTCATCAGCCAGCTCTTTTCAAGGAAATACAACGGTGCAGGTCATCTCGGTGTGATTTTCGAAAGGTATAACATGAAGGATAGGAACCTCCTATTTTGACTCAGGTGCATTTGTGTATCGTGACCCGTTTCCACCCATATTTGGGAAGTTTATTTTCATTAGCAGAATTAGCAAGGAAACGTTTTAGCATGTCATTTGGAGCCTGTCACCCTATTTGGCCAGAAAGAGACATTGAGCTTTGTGTGTCCACTGTCCACTTACTTCCTGCCCTTTTTTCATTGGTTTGACTTCAGGTGAGAAGTTTTGACTTTAGGTTACTTTAATCCTGTATAGTTCTATCAAATTGAATTCCCTGTTGACAATGCCTGTGCACTTCTTTCTTTTCTTCTGGTATTGTTGCTTTTCTTCTGGTAAAAAAATCTTCACACCTACGCAGACACATTCTCTTACATCTAATGTCTCCAATTTTTTGTGATGTTTGAATGTGTTCATAAGGTCTTGTCATACACTTGAGTTACTTTGTTTTAATTCATTTGCATCCGCCATGCCAATTTGCATTAGCCTCTGATCATGAAGTCAGTACAAGAGTCAGTAAAAAGTTCATTGTCAAATAAGCTTTAAGGTATTTCCTCCAACAAGTCAATACAATGATGTCAATATCAAAATTACCATTCTTTATCATTTCTAGTTAAATAATGTATTGCAGTTGTTGATAGATAGCTAGTCAGAGTGGGTGCTTTCATAGAAATCTTTTTTTAATCGTTAGAATGTGCTTTTTAATCCAAACATTCCAAAACCACAAGTCCCTGCCGAAGAGTTGGCCTGATGTCACATTGTAACGAATGATTCATCCACATATTATTCCATTCTTGTATCTTTTCAATTCTCCTTATGGTTTGACGTTTCAAAGCGAGTTCGCCTCCAGAAGCATCGAGGTGACCTTGCGTCATATTTTGATTTCATAAGCCTGAATGTCTGTAATCAGGTTGGATGCTCAGCTCCTGCATGCTTGATCATGCTCAGCTGCAGCATGACCACTGTATGTCCTCCAACTGGTCAGGCTGGACACCCTGTAGAGAAGCAGGGTCCCACGGTCGGTAGGAACCTACCACTCTTGCTGAAATGTGGGGGAATCCTATGTCATGGGTTTACATTTGAGTGTGTTGAAATGTGTCGGAGAGTGTTGTGGTCTAATTGGATGACCACATGTCAATCATGGATGAATTAATTTGATTGTAACAAATTGCTCTGTTGAAACGTGAGGTTTCATGATGACCCCACCTGGAGAACATAAGTCCAGTCCTATGTATATATGGGGCGAGTTGTAAGAGGAGAGATGAAACACACATATCCTGACATGGTGACCTCTGCCTTGGTGATGCTTTGGCATCGTATGATCATCCTTAGTTGATTTGCTTCATTAATGTGTTACAATCCTATGAAGTAATAAACCCTCAAACTGCTTGAAACCTGTTGGAGTTGTCCTTGGGCCTCCTTGGCCCTCTCACACACATCCACCGTGTCCCTGGGCACGCTGGATTAAACCTTTGGCGCGTGCCATCTGGGCTACGATGCTGTAACATCCCCAAAAAGTGCCCTCCAAAAGTGATCTCCTCAGAGCAGAAGTTCAGCAGACGGAAGAGTCAAGGACCAATCACCAGAGGCCCACCTACAGTACAGCAGCTCTGTGGGCTGCTTGGTACCAGCAAGAGAAAACAATGTCAGCACATGCCACAGTTACGGTAATCCATGGAAAGATCAGAGGGTGACCTTAAAGCAGCGTGATTCAGATCTGAAGTCGTGTATTTCTGCTCCAGCGGTAGACGTGTATCTGCATGCTGACTGCATTGCTTGGCGATGTACGTGTCAATGGTATGTGTAGAATGGGTTTTATGGGTGTGTGTGTGTGTGACTGAGAGAAAGTTAGTGAGAGAGAGAGAGTGTGTGAGAGAGAGAGAGAGAGAGAGAGAGAGAGAGAGAGAGAGAGAGAGAGAGGGAGTGGGGAAGTTAATGTAGAGTGAAGGCATCATTGTGGACATGTCTCTACAGTATTTTAGAAATACGACTGAGAGATGGCCATGGCACATTAAGCACAGCTTACGATCTGGTCATAGATTCACACATGCTCACACGTGCACCCACACACACATTTACACACATACACACAGAGACACGCACAAACACATACATGCATCCTCCGCAAGCTCACATATCCACTCACACACGACCCCCATTCCTTTGTCACCATCGTCAAACTCATTCACAGAAATATACCGGCTCCCTATAGATCCAGACTGGTGGTTTTGCTCCAGCATGACTTGATTACAGTATTTGTTCATGGCGTGGCTCCTGTTAGCAGTAATGGCCTCTCACGCACCATAAGCTGTTTATTGTCTTAGTATTGAAAAGCCTTTTGATTCATGAGGAGAGCATTTCATTTTCATGTCATGTTCCAACGTTTGAATGAGAGCCATCTGAAAAGGTAGCGATTCTGGCAACGTTACTGAAGGTTTATGTGCAGATGTACTGAATGTGCAGCTTCACTCCTCACAGCTCTCTGGTTGTCAACCACTGAGAAACAACGTGTCTGTGAAAGATAAAATGGTCTAGAGAGAAATGCAAAGAAAGGTAAATGAAAATGGCAGCACGCGAATATCTGCAGACAGTCCTGTTCATGAAGGACACTGAGTATTATTTTAGTTGGTCTCTTGCTCTCTTTTTCTCCTTTCTCTCTCTCTCTTTAGTCCTCTCTCTTTAAGCCACGCTCACTCTGTGTGTGGCTTAAATTACAAAGCTTTCACTCAGAAGTGACTCACATCTAGAGAATGTTGAACCTCTCTTTCTCTCATCGTAGTTTTCACTTGGATTGCCACTCACTCACTCAGTCATTCACTCACTCTCTTCTCCTTTTCCTCTCTTCTCTCCATTTCTCCCTTTCCCCCCCTCTCTCTCTCTTTTTCGCAGTTCTTCCTTTCTGTGCATCTTTCGTTTTATCGCTCCTAAAGGCTGCCACTTCAGCTCCCGACGTTTCTCTGCTCCAGCATGTTTCTCTCTCAGCAAACTTGCTGCGTGCCTTACTCCAACACAATACTGTGTCACATGATGTGGCATGCACATGATAGACACAGGAGAGGAAGGTACCTGAGAAAGAAAGAAATACAGACATAGTGAGTGACAGAGAGAGAGAGAGAGAGAGAGAGGGAGAGGAGATCGAAAAAGAAAAATCGAGAAAACAATTAGTCATCGATTTCAAAGACAGCGCATAATAAAACATTTCCCCCTTAGGTAAACCAGCTGAAAGCAAACAAGAATTAGCCGCCCACGCTAGCGCCGTGAATAAGGTTTAAAGAATGTGTGGCAGCCCACTCAGTGCCATAGTGTGACACACACACGTTCTTTAGACACACACCCACACACCCACAGACATACACAGACACACACAGACGTACATAAGCATCCATGCCAACACGACATAACGGCTCTCACCTCTATGACTCTCTTCGACATACGGTTCCGAAAACACATGGCAAAGATTTCTGTGCAAGCACAATAAATAAAGATCATACTGATGACTATGTGAGTAATGTTGGTGATTATTGGGGACAGAAGTGCTCATTCTGTTGCTAAGTGCCTTTCAGTTGTGCTCAATTGCTCACACACGTTTTGTGGGAGCAGTATTTTCGTACAAATGCAAAGACATTCACAAAACCCCCGAAATCCAACAGTATCTTGCAAACGTAAACACTTCCATCCAAAAAGCTCACCTTTTATTGCTGGAAGCGAGTTCTATTCGAAAAGCAACAGGTGCTTGTCCATATGGCAAGTGAATGGTGAGGTTGCAGGTATGAGTTTAGCATTATGAATGGCAGTGCTTTTGATTTTTTTGTGCTTTGAAAAATTGCATTCATGAAGCAATTTACTTTTCAGAGAATTGTGCGTGGTGTTAAGCATAATAAAGCAGAATATAGAACCGCAAAATTTGTAAAAGATTTTTTAAATGTTTGTGTCCAGAATCATTGTAAGCTGAGGTACTACATGCGAGTTCCAGGTTTCCGTGGTTGTATCCTAAGGTTTAGCGTCAGTGTGTATACAATTGAGAACATTTGTACATTTATATTATGCTGCTGAAGGACCAATCCTATAGCAGCATCCACATGTACAAAAGTGGAAAGAGCTGTACCGAACAGATATTCACCATTATGAGGATAATCATATTCCAGGAGCGTGAACAATTAGAACCAGCTCGTAGTGACTTGAGCCTGTTATTATTCACATCACATAGAGGCAGTAACTAACCGGGCTTGCTTTTGATCACATTCCATTTCATCTGGGAGGGGGACATTGAGGAGAGTTTACCCAGAGAAAGGGCTCTGTCTGTGGGCTCAACGAGACCTTGGTAGTCTGCCTCCCCAAGCACTGGATCTGTGATTACGACACACACCTCCTCACTACCCCCTGTGCACTTGTCGCTGTTGCCTTAGCAACAACCATGATTTCAAGAGTACTTCTCCAGTTTATTGATTGGCCATTGCGCCTTCTTTGACACACAAATATATTCACACACCCAAGCGCACACAGATCCACACACACGCCTACAACATGCACTTTACACACGTTTGGCTGGAGACTATTTGTATTGGTAGTCTCACACACTATTACGATGGCAGATATTAAAGTAGATTAAGTTACAGTTGGTTACATAAATTAATTCATTTGAAAATGAGAAACAGCACCCCCAATTCTTGTATGAACTCATCCGCTTTCCTTGAATTTGGGTTTAATTGACAGTGGTTTCACTGAATACACTAAGGAGAAAGTCATGCCTTGCTGAAGGCGATTGGCCGGAACAGGATTGCTGAAACATAATTGGCTAGAAAATAGCAACATGCTCAAAAAAGTTGCAATTTACGCCCACTGGCACCGAGCTGGCTGTGTTGCTTGTTATAACCTGTTCATAGCGGGAAACAAAATGTATAGACAAAATCCAACCAACTTTACTTTTAATAATGCCATGATCTGTATCCATGTCTGAACAAAGACAAAGGAGAAAGATTTCGAAATGAGAGATTCACTATATAAAAAGAAAAAATAACCAACGTGTAATAATACTGAAATTCAAACCTATGGAAAAACACACATTCACGTCTTCAATTCTAAAGTTAGCTGCAGTTGCATCCCCTATGTCAGCACTGCCCATGGATACATTTCCTGCATTGTGCCTGAACACAAACTGACACGGTTATCTGAGTAAGGAAACAATTTCAAACAAATGAAAGAGCAAGTCTTGGGTAGTCTTCAGTCTTCAGTCGCACCTGGCAAGTTTTGCATGGCCGTGCCCTCGTGTCCCTGATACAGTCCCTTGCCTTTTCCTAACGTTTCCCTTATGTTTTCCCAACCTCCCTTGTGTTTCCTTGTCCCTGTGTCCCTGTGACGTGGGCGGGTACGGTGTCTCTGTCTCTCCCTTGGTTCCTTGCTCCCTTACACACCTGTGTCTCATCAGCGCTCGCCAAGCTGGGATCCACTGTCGTCACCCTCCCTTGTGAGTTCAGGTCCGCTTCGCATGTCAAGTTGCGTCTGTGGAGGTGGTTTTTCCCCCATGTGAGTCGTTATTGTCTTTTAGGATCCCGCTCTCTGCGTTGTCTGTTTGTTTCGCTTGTTGTTTATCCGGCGTCATCCCAGTACTTGAGTTTCCGTGTTTTTAATAAATGTCACGACATCTTCCGACGCGGTCTTCGTTCGTCACTGCGGTCCTGTCCGCTCGCCGTCCTGCTTCGCTGCGCCGTGACGTCTTCAGACACGCACCTGAGATGTTTCACAGGCAGAGGAGTTGTAGATGATCAGGGTTGCTGTGTGTTCGAGACTTTAGGCCACTGTCACTCACTCACACACAAAAAAAAAACATTTCTTGGTTTTGGGACATATACGGGATGTCCAAAATGTCCCAGATACGCAGAAGGGGAAAAAATGAATGCACACCCACACATAAGCATGCGTGTATGCCTTACGTTCAGGGAAACCAAAACCAGTCAGTCACCAACCACAGACCTTTCACTGAGTCCGACAATGAGTCACCGACATCAGTCCTGACCAGAGGATGCACTGATGAGCAAGGATTTCAAACGTTTGTCACACACACATACGCACTGCAAGTCAATCCATTGTCATCTGGTAACGCCTTCATTCTGAGAGGCCTTGCCGAAACGTTTAACAGTTGGCTAAGAGGATGCTTTTTGGCAAACCACGTTCCGATAATCAGAGTTGATTGCAAAACAACCCAAGACCTTTCTCCAAACAAGCCAAGGCATAGACAATGCAATATTAACACAGACACTTTTAGAGAAAAACGTACATCATTCTAAAGTCACGTATTTTTGCTTAAAGGTAGGCAATCAGTGTAATGTGCCCTTTCGTGTCTCCAGGCATACCCATCCAGGTGATTTGAGCAGCAGGACTGCGTGGTTAAAAAGCTCTTTGACTGCTACCTTAGAGTGGCCTCAGCACCTCCTTCCTGCCCCTTCCTTGGTGACTCAGGGTCTGGAGAGCCCAGAAATGTGTGGGTGTGCACACATGTGCGAGCAAGGATGTGTATGCGTGTGCAAAGCAGCCTACATGTGGCCCGCGCTAATGTGTGTAAGTGCAGTTATCCTAGCCGTGTTTCAGTCTCGCTAAATGTCAAAGTGATTACCTGTCTGCTGTGACTCACCTCTGGACCAGGTGCTCCCTGCTCCCACATGCAGGCTTGCTTACTCTTGGAATTCACAGTCTGCTCAGTGCACCACACAAACACACACACACACTCACACACGCACACACAAACATCCAAAGAGTTGGGTATGATGACCCTGTGCCCAACTCTCGCCCACTCATATACCTGGCATACCAGGCAGGAAATGGGATGAACATCCACCAGTAAAAACATACAGTCACCCACCCCAGGCTAGATCCCCTCCTTGATACCCACGATATGAAGCACACACAGACGCACACACACACACAGACACACACATGCCGGCGCTCACACACGTACACACAACAACACTGTATTTTGGAGAGATGATTTGTCAGTTGTTAAAGGAGTGCAGGAACCTACTGTATCCTAAATACACACATCTCTCACTATTTCTCTCTCTTCATCTCTCTTTCTTTTCCCCCCCTCCTTCCTTCTCTCTCTAGAGAAGAAACTCCACAACATATCTTCGGTGTGTCACAACCGACAGTGGACAGCTCACTGACATCGGCAGCTGACAGTATAATGTCCGTCACTAAACGACTTCCCCCTGGCACGGAGGCCCACCCCGGAGGAGGAAACCATTGCATGTCTCCCTCCAATATATCTTTCTTCCCCCTCAGGTAGGCCTGAATCGCTCCCCCTAACCACCTATTTACACAGACCCCGCGCTCCCCTCTATATCCAGTTCCCTCTTTCTCATCCTCCGCTTCAGTCCCTGGCTTCTCTCTCGTCGTATATCTCTCCCTCATCGCTTGACCCTGACAAAGCTGCTCTGGTTGTTCGCAGAGATCCCTGGCAGAGAGAGAGAACGAGAGAGAGAGAGAGAGAGAGAGAGAGAGAGAGCAGACCTTGGAGCCCCGGGGCTCGTCTTTGCGCGCAGATCTGCTCAAAATGAACAGGGAACGCGAATTATATGAAGGCAGTAGGCTTGGTTAGCGTATGGCGCAGCAGCACTGAGGATGGATGACGGGAAGATTGAGCGTATTTACAGTGGAAGCTGCTTGGCCGTGGCAAACGGGGCGTTGATAGTCCCTCCTGTATCGAAGTCCATGTCCCATTGGATTGAACATCTCCCTGCATGGGGCTGCAGGGCTCTCCTACTTCTACCTGGCACTCACACACACGCGCATTGTGATTAACCACCAAGTCACTTTCAAAGAATTCATTCAAAAATGCTTTATTAGGCAAGGATGTCAGCTTCGGTGGTTAAATGTCTACCTCTGACTTCAAGTGTTAATAAACAACCGAAATCAAAATCTCATCACAGCTTCTAACCCAGAAATGATTTCTATCTCATGAACCTTTCCTTGAATGTATTTCCAACCCTACTAACACATTTAACATGTTTTTGTTGTGTGTTCATATGGGACAGAGTCACTACCAGTTTACCTCTTGCATTATCGTAGAGCAGAAAAACACACCAGGATTTTCACACACAGACACACATACACACACATACACACGCACTTACACGCACACACACACCCAACTACAGAAATAAATGAAAACAAACGAGTTAGCCAGTCAGACAGAGCCAACCGATGAACACAGTTAACTTGTTAAGCTGATAGGAAACGCCACTTTCCCCACCCACATACATTTCCTACCAAGCCATCCATGTATTCAACCCCAGAAAGTACACCAACCAACAGTTACACTGAACTCAATTTACATATTCACAATTCACTCGATACTGGCCCCAGGTGTTCTTTTACCAGTAATTAGAGCTATTACTATGATGACTGTAGTTGTTATGATTTAGTTGTTTCACTTTTCTGAAAACGCCCACAAGCTTTTTGAATGCGTAAGACCCAAACTGACGTTAATGAATACTATCTATGTATGTTTTTGTTTTGACAATATTTCAGTTCTGTGAAATATTGTGAAGTGTGGAGTTTGTGTTGGTATCGTATTCTGCTAAACCAAAAACAGGCCCATTCGATTGGAGAGAGAGTAGAATGTGCTGTAAATTAAATTAACAAAATGTCTCAATATTCATGTTCTGTCTGTATAAAATATGACACCCTCTGCAATGGAAAAAACAGAGATACTGTTTTCATTATATCAATATGTTAAAAATTGATGTTTTAGGTTAAGAGAAAGGGAATTTTTCTCCAGTCGGGGCGAAGAGTGTAGAATTTACATTCTTTTTCAGTTCAGCCATCAACACATTTGTGAGAAGAACCAATCACACCGCATTTCCTGTGTGAAAATAATAAGAAAACCTTTGCGGAAAGAATGAAGCCAAATATCTGTAGAAATACACAGAATATCTTAACTAAACTTTCACCTTGTTTTTCAGAGAGTCTTCAAAACTTAAAACGTATTACTTTGCCATTGTGATTGTTATATTTTGTCAAAATTATATAAAAAAAATATTAATCATACAATCCACCAAAAAACATTACCTCACCCAGATGAGCTGATGACATGAATTAGCAATAGGTTGTGTCAAGCAACTGGGATCTTTTAAGGAGTGGAGAGTAGGGCAGATCCCAGCCTACAAAACTGTTAGTTCAACCGCCATTACATAATTAAATCTGTTCTATTTATGATCGGGAAGATGCATTGACTAATGCCAATAACGTTAACAGTCAACCAGTCAGCCATTCAGACTGAATGACCTGGCAACATAACTTCTTTTAAGTGCTGTTTGGCTGTTTGCCCCTGTCAAGGTCACTAGTGCTTGCTGCTGTTTGGACAACAGAGTAATTAACACTGGACTCAATGGTAGAAGAAAAAAAACGAAACAAAAAAAAACATTCACAAAAACGCACTACTGGAGGCACTGTTGAAAAGCCACTGTTCACTCCTACACAATACCGCCCACACGGTATGCTACAGGCTCGCACACACACAGAGACAAAGACAGAAAGACACGCACACACAAACACAATACCCCGGAGGCGATGTGAAAAGCAAAGATTTCTCCTCTCTTCGAACAACATATGGGAACGTTGAGTGCAGGAAAGGTGCGGGTTAACTTCATATTTATTCATTGGCGTTCAACTCTCTTCTTTCTCTACCCCCCCCCCCCCCCCCCACCACACACACACAAGGATCACATAATTACTCACTCTGTCCCTGGCTTTCCCTCCATCCCTCGCTGTCCCTCTCTTTCTCTATCTCTCTCTGTCTCTCTCCTCTCCCGCTCTCATGCTTGACTTTCAAGGTCCTAAGATCCGGGGTTCTTGTTTCAACGGATGAGTTCAAATACAAATCTTCATCTGTAGGTTGGGGTCTCCCAGAAATATCTTGAGGGGTAGTTGTTGACCCTTTGTACCTGTGATTTCCAGGATTTCTGTCTGTACGTAGAAGGACCTCTTTCTCTAACAGCGTCTTAGTCCTACTCAGAAAGCCTTTGCTTCCCTTACATCTACCCACCTACACTCCAGACATCTCTCATACACTCAGGAGTTCACCAACCCCCACTCCCACGCACGCACACGCACACACACACTCACGCACACACACACGCACACACACATACGCACGCATACACACACGTGCGCGCGCACACACACACACACCAACTCACACACGCGCACACACTCACACACACGCACACACACGCACACGCACACACACACACACGCACACACACGCACACGCACACACACACACACTAACACACACACACACTCACACACAAACTCACACACAGTCACACACTCACTCACACACACACACACACTCACTCACATACACTCACACATAAGCTTTACCAGAGTAGTATAAAGCAAGGTCTTCTATATGCATGTTAGTGTGTGTGGGTGTGTGTTTGTTTGTGTGTGTGTGTATGTGTGTGTGTGTGTGTGTGGGATAGCGAGTCTGTCTAGCAGAGGGTAAGGTGAACTCTGCATTAGCTGTCTCTCTATATAGAAAGAGGGATAGAGAGCAATGGAGTTGATGGGGGGAGTGAGAAAGAGGGAGAGAGAGAGAGTGTGTGTGTCAGAGAGAGAGAGAGAAAGAGAGAGAGAGTGCTGAAGTGAGCGGAGGGATGGATGGAGAGCCTCCACATGTTAGTCGTGACTGCTGGATGAGGCATCTGTAGGAGGATCTGACTAGCACTCTGCACTGCTTACATAACACAGTGGATAACACTGGTGATTATTGGGGCGTAGGTCAACTCTCTCCAACACCTCTGCAAAGTGTTGGTGTGCCTGTTTGTGTGAGGGTGTGAAATGAAAGAGAGGGAGAAAGAGAGAGGGAGGGAGAGAGAGAGAGAGAGAGAGAGAGAAAGATACAGACAGATGGGCAGAGTTTGAGATGGATGCAGAATTTTGGGGGAATACATACAGTATATAAAACAATTTAGTGCATCTTAGGCAATATACATCATGTAACATAACTGAGCTTGTAAAAGCTTTGGGATTATTTAAAACTGCAAATATTTACGAGGTACCTGCCAACAGTAATAGATGTTTAGAGCTGAGGTGAAGTCTGTAACGTCTTGCATAATGCAATAACAATCAAGGGGTTGGACTACCAGTTTTAAATAGGAATATTGTGTGTATAAGGGTGTGTGTATGTGCTTGTGTTGGTGTGTGAGTGTGTCCAGATGGTGATGTGTGTGTGTCTGTGCCTGTGTGTGTCTCTGCATGCTTGTGAGAGTGCGTCCAGATGGTGATTTGTGTGTGTGTGTGTGCGTGTGTTTGTGAGTGTGCGCATGTGTGTGCGTTTTGTCCGGGTACAGCCTTCTGTCCGATCATGCATCCAATATACCTCATAATCGCCATGCAACCTGCTTGCTTCGTAAACGGCACACAGACTCACGCTCGCACACTCCTATCTATTGTGACTGGCGTCTGTTGTTTGTCTTCTTCCCTGTCCGTCAGGCATTGTTACAGAGCAGACAGCACGGAGCGCTAGGCGGATCCATCACCATCACCGCATGGTGCATGAGCTGCAGGGTTCAAGACAGCTCACCATGTTCTGGAACCTGATTGGAAAAGTCACTTTAAACCTTTGACCCTGAACATTTGGTATCATTGAGCTGGTTCTATCCCTTACATATAAGACCTTTAGAGGCTAGATTGATTTGATTAGTCCATTTAGAGAGAGACAGTGAGGACATGTACCTCGCAGAGGAAGAAACTGTGGAACGCTGCATTGTGTCACTGTTCTATTGCGATTTAAAAAAAGATCTGTTGTCACCAGCAGTCTCGAGTTGTTGCTTCACAGACAGTGTGTGTGTGTGTGTGTGTGTGTGTGTGTGTGTGTGTGTGTGTGTGTGTGTGTATGTGTGTATTTGTGGCTATCAACCATCAGTAGCGGGAGAAAATCGACTGGGTGGTTAATCACAGTGCATTGAAGTGAGAGCTCACCTCTTCCCTATTTTAAACCCTTATTCAGTTCTGACATTAACAGATAGTTAGTCTTTTTAACTGTAATGATTGGCAAATTGCTTACTAAAACAAATAGCTCCCTGTTACCAGCTGTCAAAAACAATGTTCAGTGATTAGGGGGCATTGGGAGACGCACGTTGGCTGAATGAGATTGTTACTATAGTTTATTCTGAGCGCTCGCAGTTGTAACCGATGCACTCGGAAACTCATCCCACTTTTTAACAGTTAGAAAGATAAAGAAAAACAAGGTTTTTTCCCCCCCCAGAAGAGTCTGTAAAAGCTACCCAATTTCTCCTCATCCAGTTCTCCTCTTCAGACATGTCCACTTGGAGACAGGTATGAGTCTGGGAGTAAACGCTTGCTTTTGGAAAAAGCTTCTTTTTGATGACACAATGGCATGCTGATGCTTCGGAGAGGTGGGGTGAATCCAGACATATTTAGCAGGGTCGGAGGGGTCACATTCCAAAGCAGGAGAATGTAGAGATGAATCCAGAAAAATAGAGACATGTCCTTGGGCTTGGAGGAACTAGCACTGCTGTTGCCTGGATACCAAACACACAATCCACTCGATTTTATCCCTCCGCTCCTCTCTTTCTTTACCTTACCTTCAGACCTGATATTTTCACGGCTTTTTTTGATTTGCTGTAAAGACGACTAACCTTGAACATCTGAGGTGTTTTGCAGCATTCAAGCCCAACTACCGCGTGACACATTTTCAAGAGAATCGCAGGCTGATTGTACCGTCAAATCAGTTTCAGGAATTGCAGGGTTGATGCCTTCATAGAAATGTGTCTGTGTGTGGCCAGCTTCAATGACAATAACTTTGGAGACCCCCTTCTGCGCTCCTCACACCTGTAATCCCCCCCTTCCTCACCATTGACAAAACGAACTAATGAACAGTTGGGTTTGAAATGACTTGTCAAGTATACCTATGCCACAATGACGTGCATGAGTTCCTGACCATTGCAAGGTAAATGACAGGGTGAGTGTGCGAGTAGACTGTTGATTTTGTTTGGTCAGGAGGAAGTGCATTTTCCTGTACAACACTGGGGAGTGCCCCAGGGTGTGTGTGTGTGTGCAAGGTTTTTTGCATGTGTCAGTTTGGTCACTTATATTTGCATGTGTGTTTACTGTATAGTGAGGGTGTGTAGGTGTATGTGTGTTTACTGTACTGTGAGTCTGTGTGTGTGAATGTGTGTGAGTGCACGTGTTTTTACTGTACAGTGAGTCTGTGTGTGTGTGTTGGTGGGGGGCAGGGTTTACTGCACAGTGAGTCTGTGTGTGTGTGTGTGTTGAGTGCATGAGTGTTTTACTGTACAGTGAGTCTGTGTGTGTGTGTGAGTGCATGTGTGTTTTACTGTACAGTGTGTCTGTGTGTGTGTGTGTGTGTATGTGTGTTTACGTTAACATGGTCTGTGTGTTGTGTGTGTGGGGGGGGGGTTGGTTGGTGTATGGTGCTTTAAAACCTTTCTTATCTTGGTTATTCCCCATCACTGAACCTAATCTTTAGGGATCACCTGCTGTCAGATATTAGAGGAACTAAGAACTCATCTTGTGTTAAAGACCAAAATGCACAGTCCTTCATCTGTCTGTATTACTAGACCATGCACTGGTTTAGTGTCGGCATAACACTAATTATAGTTGGAAGATTATTTTCATACTTCTGTAAGCCATTACGTCAGAGCCATCTGACATGGATCAGGTGGGAAAATCACTTCTCCCAAGCCCAGCGCACACAGTCAGACATACCCGACTGTGATGTGTAATGTAATGGGACAGGCGGGTCCCCGCTAAAGACCCAGAGTCGCCCCAGACAGGCTGGAAAGGTTCGGCGGAGCGAAAAGAGCAAGAGATTTGAAAAAGCAAGCTGTTGCTGGTTGAAATCAGAGGCCGACACGGCGCCTGACGAGGCCCGCTCTTGTGTGGTCAGGGGCCGCGGGGGTGCCATCAAGGCGCAAGACCCGGGGGCGGGGGGGAGAGGGGGAGAACCCGGTCCCAGTCTCGCTCCTTAGAAGCGCCAAAAGTCCTCGTGCACGGATGCCAGAGAAATGCCTTCGGTTGCGCGCGTGTTGACTCGGAGTGTCCTGGCTGCGGTTTCGCGCCAATGGTGGGGGAGAGGCAGCGGGGGGGGGGAGGGGGTCGAACAGCGTGCTGCGTCTACCTGCCGCGTGAGGAGCACGCGTGAGTGGCAGAAGCCCTGCGAAGAGACACGTGGGGGGCGTGGGGGGCGGAGTGGGGGAGGGATGACGGGGGGTCAACCGCAAAACTGATCTGACAGCTCACTCTTTTGGAGGAAATATGGATGGTGACGTTTTTTGGGGGGGGGGGTGTGTTTCTTCAATATTTTACATTCGCTTAAGGCAACATGTTATGTAACCCAATTCAATTTTAAAATGTACGGTATCCACATATATGTGTGACACTAAGAGTGGGTGTATTTGTGTTGTGGAAATCCTGTGCGCCGCAAAGTAGGACAAAGTCAAGGGGAAAACTGCATAAATGTAATGTGAAATTGCTTGAACCAAGTAACATCAAAGAGCTGGAGTAGGGGAAGGGGATGCGTGAAAGCAGGGAGCTGTGGATTTGAATAGTTTCCAGCGTTGTGTCAGTAAGAGATTTCTTATTTTTTTCAGTTTGGTGCGGATCCGAGTCCCTTCTACATCGAAAGCTACGGGGAATTCCCTCTCCTGGTCAGGGGAAACCACTCTCTCTCTTCCTCTCTCCCCCTTTGTCTCTCTGTGTCTCTCGGTCTCTCACTCACTCCCGTAGTAAGGGGGGATAATTGTTTTCCCCCAGCAGCTCTCTCGCTCTCCCTAAAAATGGTCTCACTTGCTAAGATCCCACACTGTACTGCAAAATATTTATTTCCATGCCTTTGCAAATGACTGTCACCAACACTCCCATGGAGTAGACTCGAGCCTGCACAGTAGCGCATGTGTGTGTGTGTGTGTGTGTGTATGTGTGTGTGTGTGTGTGTGTGCGCGCAGGGTTGAGGGAAAGTCGGTTTGTGGCGAGCGTTTCCTGTCAGTGAGGAGCACATGGGACCACCCTCCTCACCCAGAGAAGGGAGGTTACTCCCCCTGAAGCCCCCAGCAGTTCTGTGGTACCAGAATGCTCCATTGTATGTTGTTTCATTGTATTCTACCTAGTTGATCCCTGTAAGTTAAACTCTCTCTCTTTGGCTGACAATTTCCCATATTGTCTACATTTGCTACTATCGAGAGGATTTGCCCCCCCCAAAATTATGTTAATTACATTTTAAAAATAAGTAATGTCAGTTATCATATTAGGAGACTAAATTCCACTTAAGGTAGCACCGGGTAATAGTGAAGAAAAGTGTTGATACGTTTAAATCAATGTAAAAAGTGTATCTTTGTAATACAGCAATGAAAAGTTATGCATTTGGTCCAGTCATTTTTTCATCCAGTTTTTTTTTTTTTTTGCTTTCACTTACTCAAAATAATCCCAATTTGAATTTAAAAAATTTTGCTTGTATTTTCCCCAAAAAATCTCCACGACTCAGAAAACGCCTTCAGAGCATAAAGTCCCGACCTTTAACAAAGATCAGGTTTTTACCATGTTATGGTACGTGTGTGTGTGTGTGTGTGTAGTTGTCTTTAGAAAACACAGTCAATTTTCTTTTGTCCTTCCCCATTTTCAAATCATAAAAGGTCACTAGTTTCAGTTTACATAGAAATAAAGAGGGTGAATCACCGTCTTTGGGCTAATATGGATTTACTCATATATAAGATTTCTTGTTTGGTTTGCTTCCATTCATTACCAAGAAACCAGAGTCATGAGATGCATTCATTTTGGAAGTCCAAACCCTTTCCTAAAGACTTTGAAGAAATCCAAATCAGATTTTTTGAAAGGGACTGGAGCCTTAAAGGGACTTTTAAAAAGATCTGCATGTCCGTGGTCCACATCGTCCACATTGACATTTTGTAAAGCAGGGTTTTTAATTGAGTGGCTAAAATGGAGTCTGTTTATTCACAGGTAGTGGGAGTCAATTAAAACAGCCTCCCTTCTACCTGTGTCCCAGCTCAGCTTCAACACCAAGCCTGAGTGATATAAAAAACATGATGGAGCCATTGTATTAAATGACAAAGACAAATAGATTCATTAATGCTAATGCCATGAGTTTGCTGTCAGAAATCCACACAATCTTATTGGCTGATGAGGTAGCAAATACTAGAGATGGAAAAGATGGGTGCTTGAAAGGGGTAGAATCAAAAGGAAGGAGAGAACAGGATGGAGGGAAACAGAGAAAAGAGTTACAGAGTGAATTAGCGCGAGGCCCTCATAATTTGCCACCCACACATATTCCACCCTCTTGCCTGTCAGTCCATTAGCTTCATGTAAATGACTTCTCTCTCTCCCTCTCTCCCTCTCTCTCTCTCCCTCTCTCTCCCTCTCTCTCTCTCGTTTCCCTCTTTCTCTCGGCAGTGTGATGGAGCGATGAGGAGACAAGAAAAAGCCCTATTAGATGTGCTGTTGAGCTCTGTGTAGAGAAAGGCCCTATCACTGCCCACGCAAATTAGTGCACCTCGCCCTCCCACACCCACACACACTCAACACACACCTGGTTTAGAGGACAGGGGGGGAGGGGGCCGTAGTTGGATTGGAAAAAGGGGGATGTGGAGAGGAATTAGACATCAGGGGTCATTCTGTGCTGGCAATTCTAGTAGTGATTTGATTCCACATGAACAAACAACGCAGCAGTTTGTTCATGGATTCATGTGCCCGACTCTCAAGCTTCATACGTATAGCTCTTATAAATGCCGTGGAACCTTCCGGAATAAAGAACACAGATCTGTCTACTTTGTTTTCAAATCGAGCTATGCTTTTGACATTTTCAGGTCTGCTCTCCCCAGGACTTTCCCAACGAACTTGATATACATTTGGAGCAAATACTGACTCTCATGAGAACTGGTTCTACTACGGTGCTAATCCTAGTTAGTCTCTGTAGATATTATATGGATGCTCAAAATGACACCGAAATGGTTCGTGGTAAAGGCAGGTTGTGTACCTTGTCACGAAGGCATTGCCTTTGAACTGCACGTTATGCCTTTTGCATTAATTAACCGTCCAGAGGCACCAGGTGGTCAAGTAATGAAGCCTAATTAATGAGGCCGAGGTTGGGGCAGAGATGTAACTTATCGTTTTAAAACATTTATCCTGCATACCATCACAATTACAGCTAACATCCAACTGGTTTCGGGTAGAGTAAGTGTTGCTTGATAGTCTTTTAACAGTTGTTGATTCTGCATCGGGCTTTTTAATAGAAATGAATACAATGACAATTTACGAACGGTACGTACCGTACATACAACGTATCACCTAAAAGGCTTTACGGGCCAGCTCTACAGCTGTCCAACATGCTCTTGGAATCCCCAGTCCAATAGTGAGCACAACCTGGTTGAGTAGCACACGCTGACCGTGTTTTTACACAACCTCGTGTTGTTGAACACGGTTCATTTCCTTCCTGTAGGCTGTCAAACGAGGACTTTTCTGTCAGAGCCTAAGATCAACCTGGGTTCAGAAAGACGTTTAGTGAGCGTTGGCGATGAATGCTCCTCTCAGCTTCCCGGAGCCTTCGTGCTCCACACGGCTGGCAAGGGGGAGACCCTAGCTGGCTGCCTCCCTTCACATCCCCAATGCCTGGATCCCCCTGGTCACTTCCCTTCCATAATATTATGGAGCCCAGGGCTGGTGGAAACACAAGCTAATGTTTGGGGTGCGGGTGGAAAAGACAACGGCAGGTTAGGCTACAGACAGCATTCATTCCCTCTCTGCTGGCGCGCTGCTGTTTGAGCCACCGTGCCCCCGCAAACGGCGGCTGGAATTTCTGATTGCAACGTCAACAGGCGTACATGTTTTTTCTCGTCGCAGGCATCCTCAGCAGGACAGTGGAGGGTTGTGTGTTTGTGAGGGTGTGTGTCCTGGAAGGGTTGTGTGACTGCGCTCTGGCCAGGTGACGGAGTGTTGCATCTCCGTGGCTTCATGGTTAAGGGTTTCTGTCCTGGGCGCTAGGTTGGAATGATGTGAAAGGCATCTAAAACCATCCTAGGAGATAATCCTAGATCCCAGGCTTCTATCAAAGCCCCCCCTCCCCCGACACACACACTCACACACACACTCTCGCACATGCACGCATTGTGCTTGCTCGCTCTCCTGCCTTCCTGTCATCCTTCCTGTTTCAGCATCAGTGAGACACAGACCTGGCAGAAATGATGCCACCAGCCCCCACAGAGAGCGAGTGGGATGGAGAGTTGGTGATGATGGAGGGAGTCATGTGAAAATAAGGGGGAGAAGGGAGGAAAGGGAATAAAGGGATCAAAATTATGAAAAATGTGAGATGTGTGTCTTGGAGAGATAGAGGAAAAATAGAAAGAAAGAAATGGAGAAAGAAAGAGACAAAAATGAAGAGTTAAAGACAGCACAGGGAGGGTGTTTGAGATTAAGGGTGATATGACAGACAGAAAAAGATGTCTTTATGGATTTGTGTGTGTGTGTGTGTGTGTGTGTGTAGGTGTGTGTCTTTTTTACAGTTTTTTTTCAGCGGTGGACTTTTTCCTCTGCAATCCACCTAACACACACACACACACACACCATGTGGCATGGGGGAGGAGAGAGGCGGTGTAGTTAAGACTGTCGGCGGCCCCTTCATGGTTCACTCTCACTCAGATACGGGGCAGACAAGCTCACTAGACAAGACCAAGAGAGGGAGAGAGACAAGGGAGAGAGAGCTACTGAGAGAGAGGAGCGAGAAAGCGATTCAGATCGAGAAAGAGAGAGAAGGAGAGACTAGAGAATATAAAAGAAAGGGAGGGAGGCAGAGAAGTGGAAAAGAGGAAGGGAGAGAAGGGGGAGAAGAAGCAGAGACAAAGCGTGCAGAGAGGAAGTGTGCAGTCCAGCATGTGGACCATGTGCTCAGGTAAGAACCCACGACAACCCCTCCGTGACTTCCTCTTACTTTCTCTCTTTCTTCCTTTTTACCTGTCCCTAATGTTAGATCTCTCTCTCTCGCTCTCTCTCTCTCTCTCTCTCTCTCTCTCTCTCTTCAGAAATGTATTATACAAGAGGAGTGTTTGGCTCTGCATTGTTGATGGATATTTTCTGCATTGAAGATTCACTTGTCATGCAGAGGAATAAGTCTATATGCATACAACTCATGGTCATTCCTATCTAAATTATAATGTATATGAGGCCAAATACAAGCTACATGCATACAGTATTTGACAGTAGACAATTGAAATTAAGTTGAGCAAGAAAGGTTGTTTTTTTTGGAAAGAATACATAAACATGTTTACACATCTAGTTATGTTGAGTGGATATGTACTGCCATGCATTGGTGTGTGTGTGTGTGTGTGTGTGTGTGTGCTGGTAGGAGATTGGCACTGCTGTGGAATGTGTGAGACTTCACCCCACTTCTCTTTGTTTCCTCTCTCTCTTTCTCTAACCATAACCCCCCCTCTCTCTCACACACACAGGAACACACACACACACATGAGCGTGCACGCGCACACACACGCGCGCCTACTGTTGCGGAGAACCAGTCGAAACTTCCCACCGGCAGGAGAGAAATGTCTGGAATGTGATTATCACCTATTTGTGTTTATTTTATCACTGTGGGTCATTCACAGAGCAAAGTGGAAACCAGATCAGGCGAAAACCCGACACTGAGTGAGACTGTGTATTAGGGCGAGCGAATGAGTGTGTGTGTGTTTGTGTGTGGAAATGGAGAGAGTTTGGAGGGGGGGGGGGTTATTTGCCTATTCACGTGAACGTGTGGGTGGTTGTGTGGGTGTAGGGGTGAGTAGGTGCACAGCGCTCTTTGAGTGAGAGCACATGTGACTGTAAATGTGTGGGTGAGCAGAGGGACGTAGAAACGATGTACGTACAAAGGTATTGTTGCTTTCCGAATGTGAGCATTTGGAATTTTGTGTTTCACAAAAATCCCCCTCCATGCTTCTCTCTTCCTTACTTTCTCGCGGACACACACACACACACACGGCCGAGGCGCCTGTCAACCCCAGTGCATTCCTGAGCGCTCTAACACACAGAGTCTGAATGGGGGATGAATGCAGGGAATTTCAGCTGAAACGTGAGGACAAAAGCCAAGGGGACATTTAAGAGGGTTTAACTCTGCAGATCCATGGGAATCAGGGGGAAGTGCTCACACACGCACACACACACACACATACACGCACGCACGCACACACAAATGTAGAAACAACACTCGATTACGCGCACACATGCGCATTCGCGAAGGCACACAAGCATGCACATTGGCGTGCGCAAGCATACACACCACTGCAGGTCCTATGGTCTGTTGGGGGCAGAGGGGGAATTCCCAGGGAGGGCACCACTCAGGAGACAGAGAACATGTGCACACACACGCAAGCACACACACACACGTGAGTAGAGCCAGGGCCCACGTGCAAAGGTGTTTCATATGAAAATATGTACCATACACATGTGCATTGAATGAGCTCCAAATATTATAAAATATGAATTGGTGTTATTTGTGATATCCCCCTAGTCTTCCATACCACTAGATGGCAACATCATTCTTTCACCTGATCTAATAGGTCTAGGTCATCAGGAAGACACCTGTATTGTAATGGAACGCAACACCATTGTCACATCATTCCTATACCAGTGGCACGTCTGTTGTCCCCAAACAATGATGATCTTGGCACTACATCTGTCCTGTACAGTGCCTTTCTCTTGTCGTTTCCGTATGTATTTCCAGGCTGACATAGTCGTCTGGTTAGGGGTGTGGTGCATGAGGTTTGAGGTCTAGGTTGTGAAGTAATATCAACTGAACTGGGATCCTGATCTATAGTCCATCTTCAGATCATTACACAAATATTGCAGGGGTGTGGCAATGTTGTAACAGCCCAGAACCGGAATCGCTCTCCTGCTAAATAATGGATTATAGCATCTTTGCTGTCTTGGTTTTTAGTCTTAGTATTGCGCTGCGCTGTAATGAACTGTAAAGCACTTTACTCTACTCTATGCTGCCTCGAACAGTCTGTTCTGTACTTAAGGGGACCAGACACCTGACCCTTTCAGATCTACGCTTGATAGAGATTAATTGAGCACATTGTTCTGGTTAAACTGCTGAAAAATTCCCATTTCTCATAGCAGAACATTGTGCAAATTCTGCATTGACAGCATGTGAGAATGAGTGGGCTGACTGATGTATGCAGGGAATTTCACCCCTCAGTGTTTTGATGCTACCCGTAATACTGTTAGTGAGACATCATATCTGTACCCTGGCAGTTATCATGTCACTCCCACATGTACATTTCTCAAAATCGCCATCCTGCTCACCTGGAAGGAGTGATGAGACAGATTGAGAAATAGTGAGAAAAGGGACAGTAAAAAGAACAATATTCAAAAGTTCAAAGGACTTCCCTGGGAAATTTATGTAAATTGATCTACCTCCTCAAGAAGTTTCGAGAAGCCTTCTCAGCATAATTCCTGCCGTCTCCTATCCTATTCTGTCTAGACCTGGGTATCGGAACCAGATAGCTGAGAGACACGGCTGGTAGAGAGGTGATGTTTTCTGAATTTGGCTTATTTCATTGGGAATTTAAGAAAACAGGACAATGGTGTCCTTTATACATTTATTTGCATATTCAGGCAATAGCCGTCTGTTTGTGCACGACCGATCTGTCTGACCAATCTTTTCGTCATTCACGCAATGACTTGATAACGTTTTCGGCGTAAATTGATCAGAGCAATGAAAATTAAGGTGATAAGGTGAAAGATGAAAGGCTTAAGGTGAAAAAGAGCAGTACACAAAAAAAATCATTTGTAATTTGAACACGTGTAGACAGGTCCAGCCGCCTCTCTCTCTCTCTCTCTCTCTCTCTCTCTCTCTCACACACACACACACACACACACACGCTCAATAGGTCGTGACAGGGACGGGCCCGGTAAGAGGGGGATTTCTTGCGGGCTGAGTTCGACGCTGAGCTGGCGGGTTGACTGATGTGCATGGGTAGCATGCTTAGTCCCTCCGCGGAGCCGTAAACCCAGTGGCATTTCCGACTGATTCGGTATGCACACGGCGAAAATCCCAGCGGGTTGCGATAGCTGGAGAGGAGGAAAATGACTCCAAGATGACAGAGTGATGAGATCATTAACATGAAATGTGCTTGCCACCGATTAGACAGTCTCTTTTTACTTTATCTTTTCGCTTGTAGTAGAGACGCATTGATATTTCCCTGCGCCTGGTTATGTGATGTTTTTCTGTCTGCTTCTGTTTTGGTGTCGGATAGCCGAGCAGTGCTGCACCCGGGGACGATGCCTGCAACCCGGAGTCTGGTGCTCATCGGTCGACGAGAGCAAGAACCAGCGGATGGAAGGAAACACGGATATAAAGGTAACGTTAAATAGTTATTTTACCAGTCAGAGGCAGTGTTTTGTGTTTATTTGTTTATTTCTCTTCTCTCTTTGCAATATTAACTAAAAGCGTGCTAAAAGCGATACATTAACTTATTTAGTGGGCCTTCATTATATATTTTGCAACAGCATACAGCTTTTAAAATGTTGGGAAAATGGAAACATTGTCGTTGGCATTGCAACAGTGCGTGGTCTGAACTGACGTTGTAAAGTGTGCATATGTGTGTGTGTTTGTGTCTATATGTGTGTGTGTGTGTGTGTGTGAGTGTGTGTGTGTTTGTGGTGTTGGATGTAGACCAAATTGTCATGTGCATTTTTCCTTCTTTAAGTGGGAATGGATGGATTCTGTGTGTTTTATGTGTGTGTATGTGTGTGTGTGTGTGTTTGTGTGTGTGTAAGAGAGAGAGAGCGAGAGAGAGGGAGAGGGAGCAGAGCTATGGTGGTATGTGAGTTGGGCTGGAGGAAATTCTTGTGTGTTTTGGAATGTGCTTACCCTGGGGGAGACCCTGTGATTTAGGAATATATGGAGGGAATGAGAGGGAGAGATAGAGAGAGAAAGAGAGAGAGAGAGAGAGAGAGAGAAGAGAGAGGGAGGGAGGGAGAGGGTGGGGGGTGGATAGATAAGAGAACATTTTCTATACATGTCTGTAACTGTCAAAATGGTGTCATGATCGGCAGATACGATCAGTGGAGACTTTCGAAGTCCTCCGACCGTCGGTGGGATTTCTCCCAGCTCATCTCTCCTGACTAAATGCCAGGGTCCTACTTCCAACAGGGGGCACTTGTGATACGCATGAGTTACTCTGCTGTCCTCTCTGTGTCTCTGTCATGTGGTCTCACTCTCTTTTATTGAACTTTTGAATATCCTCTAAGCGTACGCCATGGCTGAGACATGGACGACAGTGGGTTCTATAGGAAAGGCTTAACCCTTGCTTTCAAGCTGCGGTTTGAGTTCATTTCAATAAATCGTGAGATCCTGGGTTCGTATCCAACCGCTCGGATGACCTGCAAGCTTTGCAGTTTTCATTTGTCATCGTTGCATCTTAATAGGACAACATCCCATTGGGACAATTCGACGTTAGGCATGAACTCAACAAGTCTCTAATTCCTTTCGAAGAGGACCTGAAGGTATTTTAGCTGGCTTCGGACAGAGAGTTCTTTCCACGGTCCGGTTCAGATAAGCCATCTACAGAGTGTTGTTAGTGACTGAGCAGAGGGGCTATATATACCGTGTGTCAGGGTAGGACCCACCCCTTCACAGGGCACCGCTGGGTGAGTGAGGCTGTGCCATTAGCAGTTACGAAAGATGTTGAATGTTCATCTTCCTGTTTCACTTTGCGATAAAATCGACAGCCTCTGCAGCATCCATTGAATTAGTAGGGAGCTGTCGGCATTGCCATCGTGCCATTCACACGTGGGTTTATCGTCACTGAATCAAGGTTGTCGATGTTCGCATGACGTACAGCTCGCATGTCGCAGATAGTTACCGATGTCCTCGTATTGCTCTTAATGACATAAAACAAGGTTCACTTCTAAATATGGGCGTACGTTCTGCCCTCCAAGTGGACAGACTTTTAGGTGGTGCTCCTGGATGGATGGACGGCTCCCCGTGTTTTTTCGGAAGGTGTCATTGAGTCCTGGAAGGAGAAACACTGCTATAAATCGCCCACACACACAAATGTGAAATATTCTAATGAGCAAGCTGTCCCTCATGAATATCATTCCCCTTCACCAGAACGAACCATTTGTTGACAGCCAGTTATCATACACGTCCATATTATCAGGTTCTAATATTAATAGGTTTCCATGTGATGAAACTGTCAGAGTATATGTATTGTGGTAATTATGAGCGCAAATTCGAATCTCACACCTCTTTTTGACATTGTCGAGATAGAGATGATTGACATGACCATGCCCACACAGGTAAGGATGCAAACCTCTTGCTCCTTCCGGATTCCTGCCGTCTGCTGCAAAGGAGCTAAGAAAAACTTGAAGCTCATTTTTTCTTCCGATATGCCTTTAATTTGCGGCAATTATTTGCCTGTAACCTTCAAACCTGCAGGTTGTTGAGTCCCTGTCTTAGTGCGGTCCTTTCAGTTTTCTTCTCCTACCTTGATAAAACTGCTCAGTTCCCCCAACGATCAGTCTTCAAACAGGATTATGAGTCATGAGGTCGTTAGCTCTGCTAATGACAACTATTCAGCCCTAGATGTTTAGCCTTTAGCCGCCGCTAAGCATGTGGACATAGAGGATTCAAGTGTACTTACAGACTGGCTCAATGTAAACTGATGTCGAAGGAAACCGTCAGCGTGATTCATTCAAGCACACACACACGCAAACACACAGACACACACACACATAGACACACACACACACGCACATGCAGACACGCAGACACACACAGACCCACACACACATGCAAACACACACACATGCAGACACACAGACACACACAGACCCACACACACACATGCAGACACACACACAGACCCACTCACAGACACACATGCAGACACACAGGCACGCCCGGCCCACACACACCCCTGTGTTTCCTTTGCCTCTGCTCTCTTCAGATGTATGGCACATGACATTATTAAAGAAGAGCCCTCAAAACTCTGGTTGGGTTTTGCATGTGGGAAGTGTGTGTGTGTGTGTGTGTGTGTGTGTGTGTGTGTGTATTGCCAGACACGTGTGTGGATGTGTCTGTGTGGGAGAGAGAATAAAAGCTTTCGAAACCTCCAGAGCCGTGGGCCCATGCTGGCTTTGTGTGTGCCCAGCCGGAGGCTCCAGTCCTGGGTTGCGCTGCCTCCCACGCTGGTCCGGGGTACGGCTGGGGGATGGGGGTTGAGTGGGCGGGAGTGGGAGGAGGTGTGGACTAGGGTGGTGAGTCAGCCTGCAGTGAAGCTCCAACAGGGGAGCGCACTGCTGCTTTCCAAGAAGACCGAGGGGAGAAGGACACATGTGGCTGCGCACAAGTAGAACTTTATGGACTTTTGGAATTCACTGATTGTTTGAAGTTGTTGAAATGAAGCCAGACAGAAATAGACAAACAAAGGCAGACAGACAGGACAAGCCATACAGACAGGCAGGGCTAGACATACATACAGATAGACAGGACTAGACAGACAGACAGACAGACAGACAGGACTAGACATACATATAGACAGGACTAGACAGACAGACAGACAGACGGAACTAGACATACAGACAGACTGACAAACAGGACTAGACATGCAAACAGACAGACAGCCTGGCAGGACTAGACAGACAGATGGTCACACCAGTCCACGACAGCCCTCCTACTTTCCTGCTCTTGCCTTCTCTATGGGTCCTCTGTCTTCACAGCGATGTAGAAAAAAGAACTCCGAAACTCCCCTCACATATGGTCATGTACTCTGCTAAGAATGGATGTACTCCACATCACACAGACGCACACAAACACACGCACGCACGCACACCAAAACACACACTTAGTCCTAAATATTAGCAGTGTTCACATGGGATGTAAGTCACAGCACAGGAAGGAGGTCAGAATGCAGACAGAACTGAGTCCTTGTCCTGAATGTTCTCTGACACAGCGTCTCTTATACCACATAGAAAAGTGTAAAAGGGGTCTCAGATCTGCAACATAGGCTATGCTTTGTGGATATCCGAGGGAGAAGTCAACAGCGTTACCTGTCGTGCGCTGCTTTCAGACAGCGTGATGTCAAACATGATGCAGAGAGCAGGGGAGCCTTGATAGATGAGAGAGGGTAGGGCAGCGTCTGGGGCCACAAGACTGCTGTCCTCATCAGGTCAGAAACGAGACTGGAGGACTCATGTCTTTGGGAGGGTTGCGGGAGTTGGTACACACCCTGTGAAGATCCCCATTGTGACGCCCGCGTGCGCGGCGGCGGGGGCGGCATGGCGTGCAGAGTGTGGAGGTAGCCGAGGGAAGTGTGGTGGGAGGGGCAGGGGAAAGGCAGAGGCGTTTGGGGGAGAAAGGAGGGGCTGAGAACGAGAAGGGGAGGAAGGGAAGGGGGGGGGCAGGAAACCCTTGTTGGTGTGGCGGGGGAGAAAGGAATGTTTAAAAAGAACATGCTTGGCCTGGAACCTCCAGGATGAGGGCGTCCGCCCGTGGCTGCTGTAGCCGCCGCTGGTGTAAAAGTGCGCGACTGACTCTCCCACACAGCCTCACACCCACACACACACACACTCCACTCTCTGACCCCTTCACTGCATTGGCCACGCTTCACCATCGTATATCCTGTTGGTTTGCCAGCTAGTGTGTGTGTGTGTCTATGTGTGAATGAAAGAAGCAAGAAAGAGAGGCATGCTACTCTCAGCTGTTTTTCCTTGGACACCTCTCCAAAGGAAGGGGAAGAGGAAGAGTGGGAGGAAGGGAGGAGGGTGGAGGGAGAGAGGGGACAGGGTCGGGGTGGAGCTGTAGACTGGCAGGCTCCTTTAAAGGAGCCATAATGCTGTCACACTTGGTGTCCCCACCTTCGTGTCCCCCACCCACCCATACACGCACGCTGTACCACTCCACCCAACATCACCTTGAGTTCCACACCCCACAAAGCCGCACCACCCATCTCCTACACGCATATAACACCACCTCCCCACACACCCACCCACACGTCGGGGACGTCACCCCGTCGTCCACATAGAAACACAAACCGCTGCGATTGACCGGACAGTAGTGACCAGCTATGAGCGCTATCACCCAAACGTTGATCTGTCAGTAGTGAGTCGCTATGTGCTGCTTGGCGCTGGTGCGTGTCTGCCAGTGCTCCTGGCCCCAGTCTGCCAAGCTGTCATCACTATGTCCATCTGCTATTCAGGCCAAAGGTCTGGCAGGGCCCTGGAGAAGGTACCCCTGCCCCTCTCTCTGGCCCTGCGGCTTTAAAGAAGCAACCGTATAAAAGTTCCTACATTCATTCACACACACGCACGCACACGTATTTCCTCTTTCTCTCACGCACGCAAACACACACATTTAGACAAAGCCATGCACACAGGGTAGTGGAATGTACAGCAAGGGTGCTCTCTCAGGAGAGATAAGACGTGAAGTCATGCCTGCGCAGCGTGACTGTGACATCACAACTGCATCTCTGGCGCGCTCTCTGTCCCTGGGCTTGACCACACCATCCTAATATAGCCATCAGAGCCCACGCCAGGACACACACACAGAGACACACACAACTATTTACTCACTCTAACGACCGCCATGCAGGGCATGCCAAGCTGGCCCCGCTGGCCCTGACTGTGGGGGTGCGTGCGCGTGCATGTGGGCGTGCACGTGGGCGTGCGCGCTGAAGATGACGGCGTCGTTTACGTCTGTTCACGTCCATCACCAGCTGACTGACAAATTCCAACATGGCAGAGAAAGCTTCTTTTACGGTATTTCGAGGTCTGTGGTCCTTGCATTCTTGTGTGTGCATGTGATCATTGGGTCATTGTCATCGGCTAAAGGTATCTTTTCCTGTGATCTCTGATGCCAGTGGTTTATTGATTGTGTATTTCGGCACCAAATACAAGACATACTTGAAAGTGATGTGTGTGTTCCGTCAAATGGCTGCGTGCGTGTGTGTGTGCGCGTGTGTGTTTGAAGGACTGTGGTGTGTCTGTGTGTGCTTAAAAGGCTGTGAGTGTCACAGACTGACCTAAGTATGACCTGTCTCAGCAGTATAGGGACAGGCCAGTGTGACAGGTGTCAATGACCAGTAATCGCCTGCGTCTCTGTACCGCACACAAATATCCGGCTTTGAAAAGGCTTCAAATACGTTTTCAGCCATGTTCTTTATTTGCATGCATTTATCACATCTGTATTAAGCCGAGTTATTTGAATTCTAGAAAGTAAACACATTTCTCAGCGAATAGCTATTTTGCTGTCATTCATTTGAGGCAAAGCCATTGTATATTCCCAAATGGTCCCGGACAAATAGTTTTTTTTTAAGTCTCTCTTCTTGTTCTATTGATTTCTGTCTTTCTTTAATTGTCTCTCTCTATTTCTCTCTCCTTCTCCCTCTCTCTCACACACACACACACGCGCGGACACACATATTCTCATTTAGCAAGGTCAGTCACCCGTTAAAGAGCCTCTCTCTCAGGCAGACTCTGCAGTTCCCAGGGTGCTCACACCTTCAGAGAGGCAGTTATCTGAGGAATCTTCCTCCCTGCTCCATGAGCTCACTGACATTCTACCCCCCTCTGATCTTCAAACATTTAAAAATACATCGACGTCACTTGAAAAATGAAGCCCTTCCACAATCCTAATTTTACTCCGATTCAATTCGCTGCGGTACGGTAACGATCGTTAAAATGCATCGCATCTATCGATAATTGTTGGAAATGTGAGAACAGCTTAGCACTTCTACTCTGCTGTCATTTTTTTGGGGGGGGGGGCGTTCAATTTGGATTTGCTGAGCTGCTTATGATATTTTCCAAATGACGCATGAGTTAGATTTGGTTAGGACTTTTTTCATCCAAGATAAAAAAATATTTGGCAACTAGCAATTGGAACACACTTTACAGGAATAAAGATTTTGACTGCCGTAACAATTATTTATTTTATATCAGAATCTAAATCTAATTATAACTTCTTATTTCAATAAAGCAATAATGTTTTTTTATGAATCAATTATATTACTTTACATGTCAATAGCCTGGATACATTGAACAAAATGCAGTTTTTAAAATAATCCAATGCACAATTTAATTAACAACTGCACAGTTATCTTTAACAGATTATTTGATCAAATTGCTTGAAATATAAACGGACGCAGGTAACTCCTCAATTACATCTCATAAAACCCTATTGAACTCCCAAGTTATATCACAACGGGATTTCGTTTCCAAAGACACTACTATAAAACGGGCTGAACTGAAACCGTCCAAACGCCAACTTCTCAGCAGGTTATATTTACGTACGAATCAGAAGCAGGATCTCCAGCGTATGTGCAAACGCTGCCTGAGTGAAGGAGTCATCGAGGAGGCTCTGGTCTTCTAAGTAGCCGCGTCCTGAGTCACCGCTGCTTAAGCCCGCCTCCCTGCCACAGCGGCACCCACCGAAAACAATAAGAAAGCCATAGAAATGCTTTCACTGCGTTGACACATGACAGCCAGTGATTCATACGCAGCCGCCCACCCTCTGTTCCCACTCTGGCAACCGGCCTCCCTATCCTAGCCAAGTACCCATTACAATGTCTGGATGTTTACGAACAGAGAGAAATTGAGGTATCGAGAAAGAGAGACAGAGAAGGAAAGAGAGACCGAGAAGGAAAGAGAGACGTGCAGATAACGATAAAGAAAGACGGAATGATTAAAAGCATAAATACTCCACAGTTGACCATAATATTTTAGTCACTGTTGAAGGTCATTTGAAGGTCGGTTAGCATAGTGTAAATAGGTCATTTTCCTGTCTAAATCATTCTTTATCGAATATTTGCATTATTATATCATTATAAACATAACACATGCTATTTTCTTCCAAGAGATGCATAGGTGATTATGATATTTCGAGCATTGTGGCAGCTCTGTTCCATAATGTTGTTTCAGAAGGCAGAGTTAGACAAATGGCTGTATGACTGGGTGTAGGAAGTAAGGCTTGTAACATAGGTCCATCCCTATTTCAACCTTGACCTACTTATGATTCACTTTGACCATTTAAATGATTATGAATAGAGCCTGTCAGTTAGTAGCGTTTCTCCACCCTCCTTAATGTGAAGGCTGTGTGTGCGTGTGTGTGCGTGTGTGTGTGTGTGTGTATGTGTGCGAACGTAGTAAGAGGGAGCGTAGTATGGGTGCAGCGTGGCTTGATGAGTCACATGCCTCAACTATGTCATTCTGGAAGGAGTTTCAGTCTCATCCGAACCTCAGTCCAAACCCGTCCCAGCCCAAACCCCCAGGGCTGGGAGAGGAAGGGCAGAGAGACAGCAGTATGGGAGGGATGGAGGAAGAACAGGTAGACCGCCTGGTGCAGGGTGTGTGTAGGGAGGACAGAGGGGTGGGGTAGCGAGACGTGCGGCGGGTCATAGACTGGAGAGGAAGAAATATGTGCTGGGAAAATGTGAGTTTGTTGTGGGGAGGGGGGTGGAATGAGAAAAAGGGTGTGTGTAGGATTTTTGTAAAGAGTTGGAAGAGCAATAGGATGTGGGAGCATGTACAGGTATAGACAAGGAGAGGAGTCGTACAGGAAGTAAAGGACTAGTTTGAAGAGAAGGATACAGTCAAGACTTTGTCTCTTATAGTGATAGTATGATGTGATAGGGTATCTCTGGCCAGGTGTGTCAAGGGAAGCAGGGATCTCAGGTACTTTCTCTCCACACAGTGTCCCTGTGGTGTGAAAGGGATGTCAGTCACTGAGTTCGTTCCCTCGGATACATTTGGGACCTAACCAACAACATCTCTTTTGGAGCTTAACCAAAAGACATGTGTGTGAGAGTTGTGGGGTAAACTACCAGTGAAGCTGTAAGTCACAAAAGTGTTTCAGTGTGGGAGGCTGAGGGTGTTATATTGTGGGGGGATGAGAGTGTTTCAGTGTGGGGGGATGAGAGTGTTTCAGTGTGGGGGGCTGAGGGTGTTTCATTGTGGGGAGCTGAGGGTTTGTCAGTATTTGGGGGCTTGAGAGGGCGTAACAGTGTGGAGGGGGGGCCTGAGAGGTGTTTCAGTGTGGGGGCGAGCTGACGATTGTTTCAGTGTGGGGGTCTGAGGGTGTGCTCAGATGTAGGGAGGGCTGAGGGTGTGTCAGTGTGGGTGGGGCTGAGAGTGTTTCAGTGTGGGAGGCTGAGTGCGTGTCGGTGTGGGAGGCTAAGGGTGTGTCAGTATACGCGGGCGGGGGGGAGTTAGAGTGTGAATCAGTAATATGTTACTTGGCTGTGGGGCGCGGGCTTGGGTAGTGTAGTGTCAGATGGTGGGAGGGCTAGCGGGGGTTGTGGTCATGAGAGTTTGGGAGCTGAGAGTGTTTTCAAGGTGTGGAAGGGGGGTCTGTTACGAGTGCGTGTTCAGCCAGATTGTGCGCGTGGTCCTATGCAGCTGGTCTGGGTAGGAGTATTATGCAGCGGCGAGGGCGTCGTGGGACCACCGCGCGTCGTGTGTCGGCACGTATGTTTGTGAGTGTGTATATAGGTTGTGCTCAGTGTGTGGGTGCTCTTAAAGGTGGGTGTGATCAGTGTGGGGGCTAGTAGGGTGTGCTGCCTTCAGTGTGGGGAGCTGAGAGTGTTTCAGTGTGAGGGGGCTGACAGTGTGTCAGCATAGGGAGGCTGAGGGTGTGTCAGTGTGGGGGGCTAAGGTTGTGTCAGTGTGGGGGGCTAAGGGTGTGTCAGTGTGGGGGGCTAAGGGTGTGTCAGTGTGGGGGGCTTCTCCCCGTGTCCTGACTGCTTTCTCATATTTAGAGACAGGCTTCTCTACAGACGTCCCAACTCTCCAGCAGGGGAGTTTCCTGCTTTTAAAGACCCCAGACACACACACACACAGAAACACACACACACAGAAACACACACACAAATACACACACACGCTCACACCCCTACAGAGGCTGTTGCTGCTGGCCTGCATTTTTTTTCCGCCTTCCCTCCTTCCTTCCCTCCCTCCCTCCCTCCCTCCCTCCTCCCTCTCTCTCTCTTTTCTGAATGGGTGTCCTCTCTCTAACCTCTCAATTGAGGACCGTAACAAGACACTGCCCTCCACAGCAATAGGCTCTGCCCCTTTTAGAGCCTGTCTATAAGAGCTCAACCCCAGCTCGGAGTGTGTGTGAGAGTGTGTGTGTCTGTCTGCGTCAGTCAGGGGCTGAGGGAAAGAGTAGGGAACGGAGGCCAGGAAAGAGAAAGAGAGGGAGAGAGAGAGAAAGGGAGAAAGAAAGAAAGAAAGAAAGAAAGAGAGAAACGGGAGAGCTAGGTTAATAGCGTTTGAACGGCGTAGTAGTGCTGTCGGCAGGGCTGGGTTCTCGGTGCTTGCGGCTGTGGTGTCTCCAGTGTGCTGGGAAAGCACCTTTAGCCCAGAGGGACTCTCATACCACCGGTGTGTGTGTGTGTGTGTTCCTGTGCCGGCTACAGCTCTGCTGCTGTCACTTTAAGCCTGTTACTGATTACACTCAGAAGAATGCAACCGGAGGAGAAAAAAAAGACAGAGAGAGAGAGAAATAGAGAAGCAGAAAGGGAGAGACATGTAAGGACGGATTCTATTTGTGTTGAGTTTAGCGAAGTTTGGTCGAGTTTTGGTTCCAGAGCATGGGACTGTGACGTTGCTAAGGAGTTAAAGAGCTGTTGCCCAACTGTCTCTCTCTCTCTCTCTCTCTCTCTCTCTCTCTCTCTCTCTCTCTCTCTCTCTCTCTCTCTCTGGCTCCTGGGAAAAAGAGGGAGCGAAGGAGACCCGAACCATCAGAAGAGAGAGGGGGGTCAAAGTTGGAATGAAGACAGGAGAGAGAGAGAAAGAGAGAGGGAGAGCCTAAAAAAAAGAACAGGCTGAGAGAGAGGGAAAGAGAGACCAGAGGGAAGAGCAGAAAACTGAGATAGAGACTGTGAGACGCGGCGTGAAAGAGAAACAGGAGAGGAGAAGAAGAGAAGGGGGGGGGGACCCCTGATTCCAAGCCCAGTATCGGGAGGAAGTGGAACTCTCACCCAGAAGGGGTAAGTGAAAAAAAGGCCGTCTCCCAGAAGGGCTTGGTGCTGTTGATAGATATCATATGGTATACGTTAAGGTTTGGACTCACACAGCCTCGCTGTTGCTCCGACTTACGGGGCCGCTCGCGCGTTGTCGAATACAGCTGTCCGATACTAAGGCTGTAAATTCCCATTGAACTGCGTTTAGACCGACAAACAGCTGAGAGGAAAGCAGACAGACAGACAGACAGGCAGGGGAATCGGACAAACGACTGACAGGTTGTGATTATTCACTGATACGAAGGTCTGCGGGTTCAACAGGCAACTCTGTACGGCGAGCATGAAGTCGGTGGGAGCTGCATAGGGCTCATGCTGTGGTAATGGTTTAGTAATGTGCTGTACGTCACTGCCGTGGGTGGAGCGGTGACTAGGGGAAGAGTTGTTACCGCACGGTCTGTGTGCTCTGTGCTGCCTTATACCCTCCCAGCTGATTCCCTGGTACACAGATGACCAGCGCACAGGCTCCAGGATCCTCTCAGGACAGCACGTGGCTGGTAGGAGGACTCCTCTTTACTGTAGCAATGCTTTGCTGTTGCCTAGATTCAGACCGACAATGAGCTAGGAGTTGTTGTAAAAGGATCTCTCGGCGTTGTAATACTCTGCCCCCTCCCTCCTCTGTTTGAGATGGTTTAGTCCACAACTTCTGCCCAGTGGCACAAGGCATGAATGAACTCTGAATGCAGGGGGAGAAGAGGGGTGCATGTGCATAGTATCTGTCAGTATGTACAGCTCAGCGAAGCTTCCTTATGAATGAGTACAGCGAGCAGACAACCTGATTGGCTGAAGGGTGACTTTGGTCTGTGATTGGTTGGTCCTAATCTCCCTTGGTAACTTGGTCTTCTAATGATCTATTGGGTGTGTGTGTGTATGTGTGTGTGAGTGTGTGTGTGTGTACGTGTGCGTGCGCGAGCGTGTGTGTGGTGGTGAGTTTGGTTCTTGGTGAGTGTGAAGGGTAGAACATTTGTGTGAATGGAGCTAGGTCACATGCTGTGTGTGTGTTTGTGTGTGTATTTGTGTCAAGAAGTGGTCTTATATTGGGCTCTGTACCCAGCTGTTCCTTAGTGGAACATTCCATTGTGTGGGATGTCGACCCTTACGAGATAAGACCCATCTCTGTCTCTGGGTCCTTCTTGTCGTGACTAAGAGTAACTCTCTCCACCTTGACATCTCCTTGTCCTTGTGATGACAGGGAGTGTCTCCAGATATGATACTGCTGTACTGTTCCGGTGTTCACTTCTAACCCTCTCAGAACCTGGCACAGTGACAAAGATCAAACCAGACCAGTCTGTTCAAACAGATACCCCCAGTCATTCCAGTAAAGCATTCTAGAAAAGATTGAACTTGAGATTTGTAAAAAATAAAGAAAGGTTTTGGTGACCAGTGCGTACTTCAAATTCCGCTCCAATGCAGCTCCGTGTGACAGCGGTCCGTTCGGGAGCCACCTCATCCACTAACCTAACGACTTCACCCCTGCCCCCTGCCCCCACCACCCCCTACCCCCACCGCACCCCTCCACCAGAGACCAACGTGAACAATGGCTGCCCTAAAATTAGGTGCCAAGTCTACCGGCTACGGACCCGATGAAGGCCAGGGATTGACACACACTGAATGTGTGTGTGTGTGTGTGTGTCCTCTAAGAAAGAATGCTGTCACAGTGCAGTTTTTCTGTCTTTCGCCAACACCCCTGACCACCCACACACACCCTCTTTCGCTCACATTCACACACACCCTTTTCTCTTTGTTTTACTACGACACAATTACGGACACTCCCAACCCTCCACCTAACGCGCACATCCTACCGCTCCACGATATGCGCCACTGCTCCAACACCTCTGCGTGCGCGGGCGGGCGCGCGTGCGTGCGTTGGTGCGTGACGAGTGACAAAAGACAGTCGTAAACAAAACTGCGGCGTGGTAGTGTGTGATGTTGCGCCTCGCGTCTGGTCTTATCAGTTCCTTGTTTCCGGTGTGAGTGTGATTGCTGGGAGGTCCGTGGTCAGATGCAGGCTTCCTTATCTTGATGACAGGGATTACATTCCCGACAGCAGATTAGGATGGAATCTGCCCCCAGGTCTATCTCCGTACCTCTGTCCTCATACCTGTCCTACTTGGCAACGTCCTGTTCAGACGTCATGCGTGGCGAAGTACGACTCACTTTGGACCCCGTCTAATTGGCCGGGGCGGTTCACGTGCTCTTAACAATGCTTACCGTGACACCTAATTCCCTGCGTGTAAACTCCTCGTATGGTCCTCGTAGCAATGAAGGGGTGTGTCAAACTGACATGGCGTCAGAAGTACTTTGCACCACAGCTAGGCCTTGGGGTGGGGTTAGAACTGGATTAAGGAGGACAGAACCATTTCTCTACAACCTATTCATCACCACACTGTCTTTCTCCTCCCCTTCACTTTCCTCCTCACATGACTGTTTTTGGCTTTGTTTATACAACAAGGAAATCAGTCTGCCTTGAAATCTATCTGTCATGGTTATTTGGGAGATGGCTGCGTGAAACTGCTTGGCTGCTTGGCTTTTATGTCACAAGTCTACGCATTGCCTCTGGCTTTATATCGCCACACGTTGTTGTGTGTGTGTGTGTAACGGGAGGGGCTGAGAGGTGTGTGTGTGTATGTACACAGGTACCACAGTTCCAACGGTGTGCTAACCACACACACACCTGGCCCTGTGAATAGTTCCCGTGCCCATATATGGGTAAAGCTTCCCTTTCCTGGGCCCCGCTCAACGAGTGCATTGAATTCCAATAAGTTGAAGCGTTGGGCCGAGGTGCTCGCGGAGGCAGCACGTCATGGAAAACCAGGATCAATGGGCAAGGCCTGGAGATCCGTGTTTAAAGGTGGTTCAAGGTGTTTTCTTTCCAATAGTTATCAGTTAAAGCTATGACTCAAACAAGTAGAGATCAGCTTATTCTGGTAGGGCATCATGAGTAGGCCTGCCTTGGGGAATAACGCTGAATATGAACTCAAAATGAGTTGGCTCCACTTTGGCTTTTGCAAGTGCATGGTTTTCATGCAAAATGAACTTTGCTGCAGTGATAAACTTAGAACTGCCATCGCCATAGGCTACCTTGAAGTCATCTAAATGACAAAAGCAGAACGGGCTCGCTAACAGGTAGTTAAATGCGATAGTCTTTGCCCCGTCCAAAGCTTTTGCGGGCTTTGTGTGTTCAGAGTGGATGAAGTTCCGACAGCAGTCTCCAATTCTAAAACAGAGCTAGCATTATGACTATATTAAGTAGTAGTAGGGCAGTGTTGCAGTGAAATACTAAACCCTTCGCCGAGAGCCAGAGACCCTGAAGCCGCGAGCGGTAGAGGGGACACTACACGGCATAACACCGCGTCCAGAGAATGAGAAAGAGACCCTTAATCTCTGCAGCCTAACCTCCATCTCTCCCTTGGTCTCTTCCTCCCGACGCATTTCTCCGTGTCCCTTTCCTCCATCGATCCCTCTCTCCCTCCCTGCGCCCTTGCCAAGCCTTCATAAAGGGCCTAAAAGTGGAAGCTCGCTCGCTCCCCTCGTCTTCCCCCTGCCAGCCCTTTCCCATCAGTCCAACCCCCTGGAAGAGCCCGCATACTCCCCTCTCGCTCTGTCTGCGGAGGTTTGGGATGGGGGCCGTATCTAGAGCGGCGGGCTGGGGGACGAATCTGGAGCAGGAGCTGGGGAGTGAGGGAGTGAGTTAGTGGGAGACTGGGGAAACAGCTGGGTGTGGGGCTACCAGACTAAGGAAGAGCTACACTGGGGGATCTGGACGGGGCTGGGGGATCTGGACGGGGCTGGGGGAGCTGGATGGGGCTGGGGGATCTGGACAGGGCTGGGGGAGCTGGACGGGGCTGGGGGATCTGGACAGGGCTGGGGTATTTGGACGGGGCTGGGGGATCTGGACGGGGCTGGGGGATCTGGACGGGGCATATGCAAGGGATCTCCTTACAGCTATTATGCACCTCCATTAAAAAAGCACTCATTAAAGAGAGCGAGGAGGGAGAGAAGAATGGAAGATATACAGGAAAGGACAGCCAGATTTGCAGCCTGTCTGAAGGCACAGGTAGGAGGCTTCCATCTGGTTGGCTATTGCCCCAGTGGAATGGCTAGCTAATTGATTTTGAAGTTCCACAATGGGATTTGATCAACGTGCACATGTCAATCTAGATTCCTGACTAGTTTCTAATAAGAGTGACATTTCAATTGAGGAATAGAAAAGAAGTCAATAGTATGTTCATATCCGGAATAGACAACAGTCAAACTGTTATCTTGTCTGCTGATCGGTGAGCGCCACAACATGTGTGGGTGGGTATTGTAGAAGGAGTGTGACTGTAGTTCATATAGTTCTCATACAGTGAACCTATAGGTGCCTGGAAACGTTGTATATGCTGTAAGGTATAAGACACGTTCTTTAACATGAGAGAGGAACACAGACTGTGTCTGGCAAAGCGGTCTTTCAATCCTTGACACACAGAAATACGCCCACACCCAACTCACACATCCTCCTCATCCACCGTCCGCCCACACACACATGGTCACATCCACCCACACATACACTCACACGTACTTGAGTGAAGGCAACACATACTGTACTATACAATAGAAAAGCACGTACACATAAAATGGAGTACTACCACGCATACACAAGGCCACACGCTCACATACACATACATATACACAGCAGTGGAAACCGAATAAGGGAAACAATTCAGTTCCTCTTAACTCTCTCCCCAAAATGTGTGTGTGTGCACGTGTTGGCTTCGTATATATTTGTGTTAGTGTAGATGTTGCATGAGTGTGTGTGTGTGTGCTTTCTTGCGTGCGTGCGTGTGTGTGTGTGTGTGTGTGAATGTGTAAGAGCACGTCTGTGCCTGTGTGTGTCTGTGTGTGTGTGTGTGTGCCTGTGTGTGTATGTGTAAGAGCATGTCTGTGAGTATGTGTGTGTGTGTGTGTGTGTGTGTGTGTGGATGTGGTCAAGCTCAGTCATCTCCCATGCAGCTAGGAGGAAACCCACATCAACTGAAATGCACCACACTCTAGGAATAGCCTCACCCAGTACAGGCAGAAATGGAAGGCGAGGGTTGATCCTCCCTCACCCTGCCTCACCCTGCCTCACCCCATCTCTCGTTTCTTCACCCCTCTTTCTCCGTTCCTCACTCCTCTCTCTCCCTTCCTCACCCCTCTCTCTCCCTTCCTCATCCCCCTCTCTCTCTCCCCTCCTCGCCCCTCTCTCTCCCTTCCTCACCCCTCTCTCTCCCCTCCTGACCCCTCTCTCTCCCTTTCTCACCCCTC
>BROE01000022.1:10707075-10745178 GCA_036571765.1 Plecoglossus altivelis
TTTCTTCTTTTCTTTTCTTTCTTCTGGCTCTGCGCATGAAAACTGCTGTGTGAAAACGCATGTGCCAAAATACACCGTTTGTTGAAGCCTGCGACGATATCAATCGCGTCTTCCTCTCGTGCCCCCACCCCCTCTCCTCTCCTCTCTCTCTCTCTCTCTCTCTCTCTCTCTGACCTTGTCCTTGTTAACTCTTTCCTCTCTACAATGTCCTCTCCACGAGCAAATGTCAAACGGGTCGCTCTAGCGGAACAAAACGCGTGCTATATGGTCCCATAGTGTGTGCCTTGACCCCCATCTGACCGCCCCCCCCCACACACACACACACACCATTTGCAGTGGCCACATCACCAAAGCAGGGAAAATGAAGAGATAAGACAGAGAAAGAGAAGGGCAGAAGGAGAGGTAGGCATCCAAGAGAGCGCACACTACTGCGATCTAAATAAGCGCCGGCGCTCCGCGAGCCGAGCGGCTCTGCGAGATGCACGCGCTTCCAGACGTCGTTTCGCTGATCTGTCTTGTTCGCTGTGTTTGCAGACGCACCGGCAGAGGACCGTCTGGGGGAAGCTCTGACCAGCTGGCGTCTCTGGGTCTCTGTCTCCGCGTTGCCTTCCTTCTCCATGGTGATCCGCGCAGCTCAGTCCGTGGATGCTGCTGGAGGCAGACTTCGTCCAGCTGCTCGCTGGTTTTACCGGGTAAGACAGCGCTGCTCTCCCAGACAAACCATATCCTTCGAACGCTGCTCTCCTCTTCTTCGTTAGGATGACAGGGTTTAATATGGAAGTTGATCCAGTGGGGCGAACAAGGAGAGGCAGCGAGAGAGAAAGAAAGAGATAGAGAGAGACAGTGGGAGAGATGACTAGACTGGGGCAGAAGGCTTGATTCCAAAGAAGGCTGCTGTTGGGAGAAAGAGAGATGTGCTGAAAGAGAGAGCAACGGGCGAAGGGAGAAGTAGCGAGAGTGGAGTGACTATCAGCTGGTTGGTATGTCAGATCAATACAGTCATGAGGCCTCAGGTATGCAGCGCTGGACGAGACAAGACACGGCTGTAGACATTCCTCCTCCCTCCGTCGCTTCATTCTGCCTCCCCTTCAGACGTCTGTAATGTCATGAACATAATGGCTCCCTTTTTCGCCTAACTTCCCCCTGTAATACTCATTCCACCCCTCTCGTTTCCTCCTCTCTTTCATCCTCCATCCATATCTCCTCAATAGTGGTCAGATCTTCCGCTCATGGGTCACCATGCTAACCACAATAGCAGCTCTTCGGAGCCTTAGGCCTAATGGGGAAAAATGAGAGGAATCTGCGACTGATAATGCCCTGCTCCAACATGGCCGTCAGCAGATAATCGGCCCTATCTCTTCCCTCCCTAGGGCTCTTCTTCTTTCTCCTTCCTCTCTTGCCTTTTCATTCCATCCTTCCCTTCTTTCACCGGCCCAGTGTCTGTCCTCCATTATATGGCTTTCGCTGTTTCTTCTTTTCTTGTGCCTCTTTTCTCAGTGTGTTTTCTCTCTTTTCCCTTCATCTGGAATGTACAGGCAGTAGTTAGGACTCTATTACTTAAAGACCTGAATTTTACGTATATGCATTTACTGACTGTTATATTGCTCTGTTCCTCTCTCTCAACAACAGTCACGAAGACCCCGTGCAGATTGACGCTCTGAGGATCTCCTGTATCTAACACACACGCACATTCGCAGTCTATGCGTGTTGTCAGTTGCTCAGTAGGCAGTGTAGATCCTGTCTTCCAATCAGAAGCTACATCTGGCTACTGGGTCTCTGACGGCACAGCCCACTTCCTTGCTGCACATTCCTTTCCCCTCCTATTGGCTGCTGGCACATTCCATAGCCCTGTGATTGGCTGCTGGCACATTCCACAGTCCTGTGATTGGGTGGCATGTCACGGGGTCTCCATCCTGTGACCCTACAGCACAGGATGCTCTCTGTGTCACCACTCCACAACGAGGCCTTGTCACAGCTTTCTTTTCCTTTGTCTCTTTCCTCCATTTCTGTTTGCCCAAAATTCCTCTTTTTTTTCTCATCCATTCTGAGCCGGTATCGATCTGAGCCCCTCCAAGACTGAGCGAAACACAGCGACAGACAGCTGGTCCACAATACAGTGAAGGCCTTCAAGTAGGAAATGGTGACAATGCTGCAGGGGCCTGCACAGGAGAAAGAACCATTCTTACAACAGGGAGAGTGTTGTATCCTGTCCGTGGCTGAAAGAAGGAAAGAAAGAAAGAAATAGAGAGACAGAGAGAGACAAAGAGAGACAAAGAGAGAGAGAGATGTGCATAAAAAAGATTTTAAGAAAAGGAGAAGATGTGCTAGGTTCTGAACCTGGCATACAATGTAGATTTCTGTGTGGTTTAAGCTACAGCTACATTGTCTGCTGGGTTTCAGGCGGGCACAAAAAGCATCACTCCGTAAGCCGGTAACTCAGCAAGGTAAGTTCTCAATCATGCCTCTATTGTATATCAAACTTACCTTCGGATTGCAATTAAAAAATATATATATATACATGATTGCAAGTCTATGACTCATTTCTGCATCAGAACACGAAACCCAGTTATACTGTAAAAAATAGATATTTTCTTTTTTCGAAATCAGCAACATCACAGCGGGTAATTGTTAGTCTTTGTTAGTTTCAGACAGAATCAATGCTAACCAAATGAACGCAAGCCACAAAAAAGTCGGTTTGTATTTTAAAGGAAAGCGGAGACAGGCGATGGTTTGCTGTAAATTGTAACTGCGTTAGGCTTGTAGTTTCGCCTGGCCATCTCCTACAGATGGCAGGCACACAGACTCACAGAAACAGAGGGAATATATTAGAATTCTGGTCAAGCCAAGTGTTCACAGCAGAAGCCTTTATCAATCCTGTCCATGTGTATGTCAGGGGATTGAGAACACACACACACACTAACACACACACACACACACACACACCAAAAGAAACCCACCTTCATTTCTACCAGGAGAACACTGTGTAGACTTCACACAGCATGGGAGATAAACTCTCGACCTGATGGAGCGCCGCACACACACTCACTGTGACACGGTGTGTGGGTGTGTGGGTGTGTGTGTGGGTGTGTGTGGGTGTGTGTGTGTGTGTGTGCGTGTCTTCCTGGGAGCTTCCCTTCTGAATATGTTAGGGATCACTATTTGGACACACACACTGCAGGGGCACTGATCAGTAAAACAGCAGGGGTCTAAATACACAAGCCCACGGTTCAACACAAGTCAGCGAAGCGTGTGTGTTGTAGTGAGGTTGATGGGGGGAAGGGGGCTGTTGTTTGACAGAGAGCCAATGAACATATATACAAGTGCACGCAATATACGTATACTACTTATCTATGATATGATTTTTATAATTGTGCGCTGAGAAACAGTGACTTGACAGTTCGAACTGAGCTTCTGCAACAGAGAACATGAGCTGCATTTCCTCCTACACCGACACAAATGAGGAATGTCAGTTATGTGAGTGGTCTGTAATGGGAGTACCATTTGTTCTTTTTTTTTTTTTTTATTTTTTCGGTTTTTTTTTTTTTTTTTTTTTTTTTTTTTTGTTTTTTTTTTTTTTTTTTATTTTTTTTTTTTTTTTTTTTTATTTTTTTTTTTTTTTTTTTTTTTTGTCAGCCGGTTCTTTGACGCAAATGGGGCACGGACTAATGACATCACAATGCATCCACGAGGACAGATGCATGTCAGGGTGTCAGCAAGCGTTCAAGAGCACAAGGTTCAGTCGTGGGTGGTGTCCTGGGTGTAATAGATCAGTCGGTGTGAGTTTGTCTGAGTGTGTCTGTGTGTGTGTGTGTGTGTGTGTGTGTCAGTGGTATCCGAGCAAACAGTCAGTGGAAACCTAGAAAGACATTTATACACCGTTGCTACATATGCCAAACGTTGGGTCAAAACATTTCCTCCATCCTTCCATCCCATCATCCTTTCCTCCGCTCATCCTTCCATCCATTCATCCTTCCATCCTTCCACCTTCTGGACTCATTTGAAAGAACAGGAAAGAGAAGGCGAGTAAAGCAAGGTGGATCAAAAGCTGAAGCAAGAAAGTCTAGATTGAAGAAGTGTCAAACTGGATGTGTCTGGCGAAGGCAGGATCTAGAAACGTCTCAACTGATATTCTACAGTCTGTCTCCAGCAGACTCTTATTGGCCACAGCTCTGCTCTGTTAAGGCACCTGCATTGCAGGGACCTTGATTGAAGCCCAGTAACTAAACAGCAGATTCACAAGTTAAAAAAAAAATTCTCCACTTCATTTCCTTTCACAGTAGGTTTCATAACGGGATAAACCAGGGTATTTTTTTTTGTATTAATCAATATTCTTCTCACCGCTCCATTGAGTCAGCCAGAATCACGGTACAGGGTTAGTGAGCCAATAAGATTGAGACACGGCTTACCATAACCAAACAATGTGATGTTCCAGAACGTTGGATTGGAAGCAATTGCCACGAGCTGTCGACGAGCTACCAACCTGACGAACCGAATACTATTTAAAATACTTACCTTTGAACACTTTGAATGAATTAAACCTATACATTTGAAACCATGCTTTATGATACACGTTTCCCCAGCAATTACATTGTTTGTTCATTTGTGCCTTGTCATTATTCTATTGCATGTTTATTCATTGTCTTTATCCATATATCCATTATCCATTTATTATGGGTTTTTTTTCTTTTTCTCATTTTCCCATTTCTTTTTTGTCTTGTCTCTGCCGCTGTCACACCCAAATTTGCCCACATGGCCATCAATAAAGCGTCATCTTACCGTAGAAAAACACGCAACGATTAAATGAGCACCCCAGGTGTTCACAGTTTGAAATTTGTTGGGCAGAAGTCCCCTTCTTGGCAGGTGAACTAGATGCTAGCTTGTTTGCCGCCACAGCCCTTACCAAACGACGTGAGTCACACTGCAGAGGTGTAACCACACAGGCAGTCTGGCAAAGCCTCCTGGCAGATCCGGCTGTGGTGGCAAAGGAGTGGTGACAAGGGCTTACACAACCAGGCCTGGCCGCACAGTGGGAAGAGTGAAGCATCGCTACGTTCGCTCGCCTCCTCTCACGCAAACGGGCATGTCCGTACACACACACGCATGCGCATCAGAAGATCCTTGGAGCACAAGGGCTCAAGCGCATTGTTTTATGCGAACGTCAGATTCTGAGGTGGTTCACAACTGAGGAGGCTTGCGGTCTAAATCATCGACCAAGGGGTTCAGACATTTTTCTTCATTGGAGACTATTATGTTTTCATTTCCATGGATTATGATCGCCAAACCTCGGAACAGGAGAAAAACCTTTGCTTAAATGGCTGGTTTTAGATACGCAACAATTAAATCCAATCCAGCGCCAGAAACTTAGGATGTTGTGAATGAACGGAAAGGACTCTACTCTCCCCATCCTTCCTCTCATTTCTTCTTCCTTCCTCTTTTCTCTGGTGTTCAGTCTCGAGGGGGCTTTCCACCCTGGTCATGTCTGAGCTACTGTATGCATGGTAGCCATAGAGATGCAGGCAGCCAGAGATGAATGGGTGGGGATGAGGGGGAACACAGTGGATCCCTGAGCTAGGTAGGTCACTGAGCTCATCCCAGACAGTTTTTTTTCTTCCTCTGTGATCCCTTTCCAGGCCACTCCCTCTCTCTCTCTCTCTCTCTCTCTCTCCCTCTCTCTCTCTCTCTCTCTCTCTCTCTCTCCTCTCTCTCTCTCTCCTCTCTCTCTCTCTCCCCTCTACTTCCTCCACAGCCTGAATGGAATATATCAGTCATGCGTTGCTGATGACTGTGTCAACGTTAGCTCACTGATATTCCACTAAAAATATCTGCCTCCTGTTCAGGCACCTTCGTCAAGCAGGTTACAGAGAATCCTGGGACGGAAACACACGAGTTCCTGTGAAACACACAGGACTTCTGGGGCATTTTGTCCGGGGGTCGGACAGTAGATGGAAGGCAACGCATCAGAATGTTCGGCCATTGTTGTGCTACAATGTCCCTGTCCCCCTGTCCCTGTCCCCCTCCCCAGGTCCGTCATCGGTTCCCCTACATCGCTACCTTGGAGAACGATGAGTCTGGAGAACGCTGACAGAATGGTGAAATCTGAACGATTGTGGGGGAAGCACTGACGAGGCAGAACACGGCCTGTCACCCACAGAATCCCACCTCTTGTCACACAGTCACACTCGGGAACTAAGAGAAGAGGAAACGGTTGTGCAACACGAGGGGGAGGGGGGCAATGAGGGGGCGGGGGTGTGGGGGGCTGAGACTGACAGAAAAAAAAGAGGAAGGATGGTTGAAAATGAAGAGCACATGACAGGAGGCCAGAGTAATTCTCTGCTCATGCCCTCCAGTCAGGATAGACAACGTGCATATGGAAGCAGTGTGTGTGCGCGCGGTTGAGGTTGTGTGTGTGTGTGTGTGTGACCTGTACATGTCAGGAGGACTTTTGTAGTCCTCGTCTACCTAACCACATTACAGATCACCTGACAGCCAACATGGCTGACACATACCTAGCCTCATTAGCCTGGAATCGACATGACCACAAGCACAAACAAACACTATTTGTCCTGATGGTACCCTTCTGATCAAGATTCTGTGCTGTAGTTGAAGTGAGGACAGAGGAGGAAGAGTTTTCAGCCAGTTTGATAAATTAGACATCTTTGCATAACAGACTTGTTATACCGCTACCCTGTCTGTTGCAGACACATCCCACATCCCGCGTAAACCCCCCCCCCCATCTCCTTCTGCGCCTCTCTATCTCCCTCCCTGTCAATCTCTCTTTCTGTCACTCTCTCTTTCCATCACCGTCTCTCTTTCTGTGTCTCTGTTTCTCCTGTATGCTGCCTCACACTGTCTCCTTTTTGTCTGACCCTCGCTCTCCCTCAAACTGTCTCTCTCTCTCTTTCTGACCATCTTTCTCTACCTCACACTCCTTCACGCTGTCTCTTTCTCTATACAGTGACAGCCCATTGAGAGAATCGAAAGTAAGTCCCTCTGTTTCAAAAGGTTTGGAATTAGTCTGTTACCTAGCAACAGTCACACAATACAACATAGTTTTGTGCGTGAGACAGAAACATAGTTCAGAGAGTGAGTGTGCCTTGGCCTTGGTGGATTGTGCATACAGGACTAGAGCATGTGTCTGTGTGCGTACATATGTGCGTATGTCTGTATGCTTAATAATCAGCTGAATGCTCTTTTTCCATTGTGGTGGACGTGGGTATAATCTCATTTGGAAACCTGTTCCATTTCACACATCTCTCTAACACTCACAACACAACCCCCCCCCCCCCCACACACACACACACACACACACACACACACACACACACACACAGGCACTGAACACTTCCCTGAATGCCCCAGACGACAGTACTTCCTCCCAGAGTTGTGGCAACGAACGGTTTTGAATGGAGAGAAGTGATAAGCTGCTCTTTCATCACGGAGACAGGCAGTGACCATGTCTGCTGGGAGTGGCACCGTCAATGGAAGACAAGGACGAGGAGGGGGCGGAGGAGTAAACAGAGAGAGAGAGTTGAGGAAAGAGAGAGTCAGAGAGAGAAAGAGATAGAGAGAGATAGAGAGAAGGAGGTTGTCACCCAGTCACACAAGATAGGGTTCGGTGGCCCAAGGCTTCAAAGCTATATATGGCTCCTTGACCACATGTGTGGCTCCCACACAATTTAAAACTAGTTGTACCATTTATGGTAAGCAGCCCAAAATGTAATAGTGGCAAAAAAGGATTCGCGATGCAGCCATGGCATGTTCAATGGGCATTACGGACATTTGCGAATGTGCATATTTCCTTCAAAATTGATAATAAGGCTACAAGAAAATTTAGCTATGAACCCCAAATGACTTTTGACAAATGTATCCAACTCTAGCCATGAAGCCTAGCTCAATCAAGCATGGAAATAGAAGCAATCCCACGCTGTGGTAAACATGAAAAGAAAACATGTTCATGAAATGCCACGGCTCAATGTAACAGAAACGGGAAGAATAATGCAGATGTTTGAACAAAGAACGGATCAACATTTGCAGTCAAAGTTGCAGTCACAACAATGCAGCAGGGTTGTGGGTGTGTTTGCTCTGCATTGAGAAGTTCTCCTAACCTGGGAACCAGGCGAAACTACCAGCTCATGTTTGATTGGCTCCGGCAGATCAGTTCAGCCCGTGGATCTATTATTAAGCGAGCATCAAAGCTATTTAGAGATGGCATCCCGTCGGTCTCTACTGCAAGCGGTCGTTGGCTCGTTGAAGCTCAAAGCTGAGGTTGAATCAGCGCCATTTTGAACTTCCGGCTCGTTCTACTTGTGCAGTAGAATGTCTCGTTGGGCTTCTGATGTTCGATTTCTGTGCTTTTGTAGATGCAGTAAGATGAGGCCTTACTCGTCCCATTTCAAATTTGGTTCAAACGAGCCCTAATAGGTCAGCAGCGTTTAAGCTATTTTCTTCAGCCAAGTATGAGAATGAGGATATTTTGACTGGTTACAGTAGTAGAATAACGTGTGAGGAACAGTAGGAAATACATTACCACCAAGATCCACCCAGGTCATCAAGTTGAGGAGGCAAGGGTGGGGGCATGGTTCATCCACCCTCTCATTCAGATTTCCATTGGACCAGAATCTGTTTCGAGTTCTGGATTGGTTCAGACGGCATTACTGTCATAAAAGGACTGTATAGTGAAGCGCAAAGGCAATTTTGTAAATGATCAAATAATGTTCTTTTGCTCAGATTAGAATGTCTACCTAAATGAATCCAGAGGCATGTTAGGCAGGTCTGTTGATAATCACCCCCTGGAAATTCAAAATAACCAATAAAATGTACCAAATATGCACAAACTGGTCTGATGATGCCAGAAAACAGTTTTCCCTTCTTTTTTTGCAAACACAAAGAGCTATTTTCAGAGACACCATTTCTCCTTCAGTAAAAAATACCCAAACATCAGACAAAACGTAGTGCCCATTGATGTAATATCTGTTCTTCATTTGCACGCATGGGTATCATTTGTGCTCATAATTATTTTTAATTGATGGATGGTCACTAAAAGCTCAATTGATGAATGGTCATTAAAAGTTGCAGATGTGTTTTAGTTTTTCATCTTTCAAACTCAAATGAAGTTTTTAATCTATTGTTGCTCCCAATGGATCCTATTTTTGTTGAAAAAAGGCTCTTGAAATTGTCAACCCCAGCGACTATCTCATATTAAGTTGACCGTCCTACAAACAACTGTTTCTGATACTATACACTCTCTTAACACTACTGATACTAATACTGGCACTATAATTGACTCTGTAACTGTAACAGACACTGTGGTCTAATGGTGATTGGCCTGGGAACATTGCTCCTTTCTATGTGTGTGTGCATGCATGCCTGCATGTGTGCGTGTGTGTGTGTGTGTGTGTGTGTGTGTGTGTGTGTGTGTGTGTATGTCGGAATGGGATCTCTCTCAGAGCATGGGTCACACGGTGCTTTTTAGTACTTCTAGAATGATCCACTTCAATGTGAATGCCAGTGGAAAGTAAACAGTTAACCACCCATTGCGGACACTGTGAAACCCGAGACTCTTAAGGGAAGACTGAAAAAGGGATGAGGAAAGGGTGGAAGAAGACATTTCGAGACCTTAAAGAAAGGAGGAAGATTTCCTGTCTGAGATTTCACACTTGCCCGCCTCTCGGCTGTTTACTGACAGCTTGTTTTGTTGTCTTTTCTCTCCGTCTATTTCTCTCTGGCTCTGAGGCACCGTTTCATCTCTCACGTTTGGATATCTGTCTCTGGGCTGACATGTCTTTGTCTAAGCATGTGTCCGTGCCTCCCTTTCATCAGTCTCTGAGCCTCCCTGCCCATGGATTCCTCATCAAGCGCCGTGCATGTGTACACTCGTGAATGTATATATATATGCATGAATCATTTGGAGACGAGTTTGATCATTGTAGCGCCGCAGACGGAGGTTCTCCGACTTCTGGTGCTAGACCTCTAAAAAACGCTCCACACTTCCTGGTCCCTGATTCAGCCTGCAGGAATGTTAGAGCGCTGAGTCACATTTCCTTCTGGATATGACAGTGCTTCCTCTCCTCCACCAACTCCACACCTCTCTCGCTCTCCCAGCCTCCTTCCTTTCACAGTTAAAGGCTTGTTGAAGAACTGACCATCAGAGTATCAAGTGAGTGTGCTTACTGTGCGTGTGAGTGGGTTCGTCTGTTTGATCAACTCCAAGAGTTTACCAGCTCCAACAGGCCAGTGAAGTATGACCTATAGTCACTCATTTTCACTCATCTAACATCATGAGTCATCTGAGTTTAATTCATCAGGTCTAAATTTAGACCTGGTGACTTGACCAGGGTCTGGTGACCATTAGTAACAGGCTGAACAGATGGGGCTCTGTGTTACAAGACCTTACAGCTGCTACTTTAGAAACTGGTCCAGGCTCAGTCATTGGTTTGACACCCAGGACATGGAAACTTCTGGGGTTTCCATTGTCTATCTGTACTACATTGTCTGCATCATGAAAATCAGCACAACCGTCTCAAGCACACTTTAGAATTGCCACAAAATCTTTCTACAACTCTTTATACATATCAATTCAGTATAAAGTCCCTCTCTCGCAGATATTTAAATAAAGTAAAAAGTAAAGAAATATGTCTCTACTTTTCTCCCTACAAGCCTGTCTGCTTGCCTGCCTGCTCGTCTACCTGCCAGCCTGACTGCCTGCTTGTCTACCTGCCCGCAAGTCTACATGCCTGCTTGTCCGCCTGCTTGTCTGCCTGCCTGCCTGTCTGCCGGCCTGCTGGTCTAGCTGCCTGCTTCCTGTCTGTCTGTCTCATTATCTCCATGCTAAGTGCTGTAATGTAGGCCATTCCCTGACTACTCGAGTATAAAGCGTGCGTCTTTTTCTCTGAGTGCAGTGGAAAGTTTACCTTGTCACCAAGGTGGGCTGCTGTGCTGATTATGCAAACAACCCATAGCCAGTATGCACACACACACACACATACGCACTCACGCACACACACATACGCACTCACACACACACACACACACATATATCTGAGTCATACATGACGTCACCTGCGACAGGTGCCAAAGCTGAACCAGCAGGAACTAAAGCATCTATGGAGCATAGAGCGTGCGAGTGTGAGTGTGAGCGCGTGTGTGTGTGGGTGTGTGTGTACTCTGGGATGTTTTTGCTGTTTACACACAACAGTACGATCGTTAGAGTGTGTTGCGCGTCAGGGGAACTGGGAAACCATGAGCGCTGAGAGGATCTGATGATGTCATTGAACCATAAGCGAGGAAAGTGTTGCACAATACCTGCGTCACTCCACACTGTCACAGCACAGAGGTGGTGGTCACTCCAAACAACATGTCCTCGCGAGGCTCCATGCAGACTGACAAACACACAGTGCACACATAACCCTCCCCCCACCTCACCAGCCCCCCCCACACACACACACACACATACCCCCCATCACGCACACACACATACTCCCTCACCACATACACACACATACGCCCCCTCATCACATACACACATACACCCCCTCATCACATACACAAATACCCCCCATCGCACACACACACATACTCCTCACCACAGTACACACACATTACCCCCACATCACACATACACACAACCCATCACACACACACAACACACACACATATACTCCCTCACCACATACACACACATACCCCCATCACACACACAACACACATACCCCCCATCACACACACACACACTACTCCCTCACCAAATACACACATACACCCCTCACACATACACACATACCCCCCACACACACATACTCCCTCATGACACAAACACACACATATTAACCTCATACACAATATAAAGACCACACAGTACACCACACAAACAGCACACACATACCCCTTCAGCACACACCCATACCTCTTGCCCCACAAACACAGATGTATACGCACACGCACACACTCACAAGGTTTAGGTTTAGGTCAGGGTTAGCATCCATCTTGTTTGTGTTTCGGTGGTCAAAAAGCACCATAGTTGTGTCTTTTCCCCCAGGAATACTAACAGATTAATAACTGGCTGTCCTTCAGTGTAACCGGTGCTGTGGTGTGTTTTTACAGGCGACTCACACCATCCAAATTCCCCTCAGACACACATACACCCCCTCATCACATACACACATACCCCCCATCACACACATACTCCCTCACCACATACACACAATCTCCCCATCACACACACACATACCCCCCATCACACACACCCACACATATTCCCTCATCACACACACACATACTCCCTCATCACACACACACATATACCCCCTCTTACACACACATATACATCCTCCCTCATTACACACATACACACACATATAACCTCATCACACACATATAAAGTACACACAGTACACACACACAAACAGCACACACATACCCCTTCAGCACACACCCATACCTCTTGCCCCACAAACACAGATGTATACGCACACGCACACACTCACAAGGTTTAGGTTTAGGTCAGGGTTAGCATCCATCTTGTTTGTGTTTCGGTGGTCAAAAAGCACCATAGTTGTGTCTTTTCCCCCAGGAATACTAACAGATTAATAACTGGCTGTCCTTCAGTGTAACCGGTGCTGTGGTGTGTTTTTACAGGCGACTCACACCATCCAAATTCCCCTCAGTTCCCTCTCATCACTCGCTCAGTGAATCACAATCACTTTCCCTCCCTCTCTGTTCCGGATGACCAGATCAATCCCTCTTTTGAAGAGGAAACCTTCCTTCATGATAACGCTTCACATCCCTGGGTCTGTCTCGCATCAGAGTATTTGCTCCCAGAGATGGAGCCCTCAAGCTGGGCCACAAGAGAGGAGTGTGCTTGGCACGATCCTGACAGGACCACAGCTAGAAGAGGGAGGAGGGAAATGAGAAAAGCCAGGTAGGTCCCAATAACCCATGAAACACACACACCAAACACACACACACACACACTATCCCATCCATTGGTATTGGAGTTCCCCCAGATATCCAGGTCGCCTCCAGAAGCAGAGCATCTGCTATGCTCCGTTGGTAACACAGCAGATGGAGAGACTGAGTGGATAATACCACAAAAAGACATAACCCTTCCCCTACATAGCTCTGTCTGATTCCCTGCTAAGCCCAGAAGCCTCAAAGTGAACGGACCCTGATCGTGACCACGCTGGATTAATAATCTCACTTCATCTCCGAGCAGCCATGTCATGCAGCAGACGACAGGTGCACCGTTTCTAGGGGAATTGATAGGCTCCACCCCACCACCCCCCCCCCACCACCACCCCACCCCTCCAACAGGAAGACAGGGCCCTCCTCCACACTAACCTCTGAACGCGATGATTCACAAAAACAACAGGACCAGGGGAAGCCCCTCAGCCATGTTCCAGCGCTCGCTGTCTGTTCCCCTCTGAAGGTGAGGCGTCGTCGTTCGTCTCCGTTTGAACCCCGATAAAACGGGGCTGTGGACACTGTCACCATGTGGACAGCTTCCCTCCCTGCAAGCTGCCTGTCCCAGCCGCCACAACGTCCTCTGGCTGGTCACTTGCTAATGGACTTATTCAATTAATAAATCAATCATAGTTCCATCTTTATTATGGCTGTGATGCCTGGCCAATATTGAGTAACCGAGGCTGTTTCATTTAGCGAAGGAAGTAAGAAACAACGAACTGTTATCAGGTATGAGCTGGGTTCGTCCATGTTGGTTTGAGAGTCTATTCAGGTGACTATGCATGTAAAAAATGTAAAAAGTCAAGATACTACCCTCAGACCTCCTGTGAGTCATGGCACTGAAACAGCTAACCTGAATGGAATCCAGGGGACTTTTGATAGACGATGACCTTGTTTCAGACCACAGGGTCAACTGCCAGTTGTGTTCAGACAACTGCTTGGGGAGAAGTGGTGTGTCTAAATGGATTTCTCTGCATTGCCCACTCAAAAGGGTCATTTTAAACCTGTGAATGTAACGTCGGTCATTAGAATAGCCGTTAGTAACTCAACAAAACACATGTAATGGCCTAGTCATTCGAAGAGAGTGCCATTTGTGCAGCCGGTGTGTGTTCAAGCATCATTTAGTGTAAGCTATAATTCACTGTCTACTGTTCTTCCTACTCTCCGTTTGCATCGAGTCACTCTCCACCATTGTTTATGTCCATCATATCAACCCTTCCCCTGCCATGTCCGACCGTTTCAGTTTGGCAGAGAGAGTTTACTCACTCCTCTTGAATAAACTCCGACGCTTCCTCGCGACCCGGGAGGGACACGCGACCACAACCGCAAAGGCGGCGATGAGTACCCGGTGACTCACGGGGGCGCGTACGGGTGCCAAATCCTTTGGAGCGGTGCGGCACAGGGAGAGGTAGGCTCTGACGGCTGGGACAGTCAGAACACAGAGGAAGTTATTCAGCCCATGTTATGTTCTTAACTCCCACCATGTGTATACGCCGGATGTATTAATTACCGGCAAAATAAACATGTTGAAATGAAATAATGAATAATCTGATAGTAACAACATTAACCCGAAAGTTCATTAGATGCATTACTGTTGATACAAAACAACAGATTAGTACTCATCTAGTCTACTGCAGAGGTAGTGTAACTGTTTTTAGGCTACCGTTGAAACTAAATCGATCGAACGAGCATGGGGCTTGGTGCCAGAGATAAATATTAGGGTTTGGCTCATAGCTGCTCTGACTACCAAAACTTCCCTATATCCGAAAATTCAAGTCATGGAAAACGCTTTAATATGTACCGATGCACATATGTGCCAATGTACATATGTGCTCTCTGTATTCCTCAGTAAGGAGACAAACAATCTCAAGTCAGTCACATTCTTCTCCTGCCCACCACGTCCACTAATCACAGGGACGCTCACTTGGCTGGTGAAAGAGCCGGCCCACACAATCTAAAGAAAATGTATTTGCCCTGCTGTACATCCTTTTCATCCACGAAAATCGCTCACATGTGTGTTTTCTGTTTATGTATGTGTGAGTCAACGGGATATTGGAGCGAAAAAAACAATCTCGAATGGAACGCATGTAAGATGAGTCAAACGAGTGACTAACACACTTGGAATACACCTTAGCATTTAGGAACCGCTTTGATGGACTACAGACTGATTCAGTGTGTGTGTGTGTGTGTGTGTGTGTGTGTGTGTGTGTGTGTGTGTGTGTGTGTGTGTCTGTGTGTCTGTGCGTCTGTTGTGAGCGTGTGTGTGGGCGTGCGAGCGCCACACCACACTCCCGTCATTCATTGCAAGGGCGACACCTACTGTCGACCGTAGGTACTTCCATTGCACGCTCCAAACGGCTGGAAACCCATGTGGTAATAAGCAAAATACATATGCTATCTTGACTGTTATTCTTCATTATAGCCCACACTATACGGATGATGATCAATATGCGATTATGACAATTAAAGTCTGTGTGCTTTATTAATCCCGAAAGAAATTAAAGAATTTCCCTATACATGATATTCTATCCATCTCGTTCTCAAACAATATTACAGCTCTGTGCATGCAACATCACCCTGCACAATAGGGACACTATGAAATCAAAACTCATGCTTAACTGTTTTACGATTGGCCCCCTGATGCCGTATATGAAAAGCTAATCACTACGCTGTTACTGACTGAATCTAAGTATGTGATCTCGTGGTTGGTTATTGCGGTGTCTCTGTTCAACATGGATGCCTTTCTGACCCTTCCCTTTGCGACGTTTCCAGGACATCCTGCCTTTTAGACCACCGCAGACCACCACAGCGTAGCGGCCTGCTATTGGCTGGGTCAGGGGGGATTGGACGGTGCATGGACAAACAATCACGTGGGCAGCTTAGGCTGCAGGCAGAGGGCCTGAGGCTGAGGACACGGACATGACAACCGAGTTATCTACATCCTCCGTTTGTTTCCGAGCGAGCTGCTCGTGCTCGGGGAGGGTCAAAGCAGGACATTGAGACAGAGAATGATGTGTGTACGGGTGTGTGGGTGGGTGGAGGGTGAGTGGGGGGGGGGAGACTAAAATGTCTGGTTTGCTTGAAGGGTGTGAGCCTGTGTGCATCAGCGTGCATTAGGGTGACGCTGCCCGAAAGGACGCTCGTGCGTATCTCAGGTAACGGGACCCATGGGTGAGTGTGGATGAACAGCAGTGACTGGAGGGTGGGTGAGTGAGTGTCCCCACTCTGGGTGCTGTCTCTACATGAGCTGGCTGTGTCCAGAGCAGAGGATTTATGTGGGAAGCTAGGGGAAGATGAAGACATGTGTTAGGGATGTCGTGCTGGGCTGGGAGGAAGGGGGCCTGGAAGGCCTAGATGCAGAGTTTCCCTCCATTGCAGCCTTGCAGAGGCCCCATATCCTGAGAGGAGCCTTGCTGGGACAGGAGGGATAGAATGCCAATGGCGGAACCTTTGTCTCCAAGAAGCTTTATCAAGGACCATGTCAGGTGAGTCCATCTCTCCCAAACGTACATATCTACATACACAAATACTGTAGATAGATATAATACATAATTCTCTCTCTTTTTAACAAGAAACCCAGATGTAAGGGTACACTTAGGAGAGATGCATCAGCATAATTTTCTTAAGACAAAGATGGGTGATTTATTTCAGTCTGTTATTCATGTCACATCAGAGAGGCTAAGCAAGGCTGTAGCATGCTCACTATATTAACAGTTTCCCCTTGCGATATTTAGGATTATTTCCTGCCTTACAATCAAGGTTTATGTTATACCTGAGGTAATATAGGGTTGTTTGTCTAATGTAAATGCAACAGTAGAATGGGTCAGCATCTTGACGTTGGACCGGTTTGGTTTGAACCAAAGACACATGTGGTGTGTCCAGTAAACACATCCGTTACCTAAGGACAACTGTCACATGTCAAACATGACAAATATGGCATTTCCTCTTCCATTGTTTCCAACGGATGTTACACAGAAGCGTGACAACTTAAAGATACATATAAGCAGTACTGCATCGTGGGAAACGCCATTCTGAGAGACAAGGTTTTTTTTTCTAAAAGACAGAAAAAGACTGTTCTAAAGGCAGCTTTAGTATCTCAAGATACATTCATGTCCAAATTCCATCCTTGGGCTTGATTGGTGGAAGTCTCCAGAACCCTCACACCCATTGGATGATCAGCAGAGTTTCCCTGGAAACCTGACAGAGGCTGAGCTGAGACCAGAAGTGCTACTGTTCCTTTTCTCTCCGCTGAAGTACTCGCTGTCTGACCGCTTGCTCCATCGCTCAGTGGACACACAGGGGCCATGGAGCTTAGAGGATATCTTCAGACCCACACCGCGCTTTCAGACCAGCAGAGACATACGTCTGCCACAGACACACATGGGACAAGCCTGTGTCACTTCAACCATACCCTGGACATGAAATTTGACATGTAAGCTAAACTTCCCCTGTGCTCTCCCTGTCCCCCAGGACCTTGTGGCCACTCCTGCTGTGCTGAAACACTGTTCCACCTCTACACCTTAGCTATCAATCACAGTCCTCTCATGATCCAGGTAGGAGGGCTTTCATCTCTTCCCCTGTTTAATGAGGCTCCCAGATGTTTCCAGGGACGAAACCCTGGCCTTTCCCCACCTCCAACGGCTTGTGCGGGGGGTTGATGGTACGGGAAAGCTCCTGGCCTCTGAGGCCTGTGTGGCTCCTCTGGGGAGCAGAGGGCAGTTGCAGCCTTCTAGCTGTTCCCACACACAGATCTGGGTTAGCCATCTGCTCAGATGGCTGCTCCTATCAAGATAGAGGAGAGCGTGTTTGGGTTAGAAGAGGATGGTTGGGCGTCGAGCCCCCAGATGCTAGTATCACAGGAGTCATGGACCTGGAGCAGTGAGTCAGTATAACAATAACACGCTATCGCTGACACACATAGAACGATTCATCCCCCATTTGTCAACATTAGGTAATGCGTCTCTGGGATTGACCGTTGTAATCATGTCGTTCTGCTATTTTGACTGTCATTCTGATGATATTATTGAGGTTATTATAACTCCTCAATGGCAGAACATTGTGTTCCTCTTTCATCAACTGTTGATTGAGAAACTTCCTCTTTTTGAGATGATATCAAGGCTGTTTTAGGCAGTGTAAATTTAGCCGGGAGGCCAGTCAGAACCACTTCCTTTCACACTGCGTGTGCTGCAAAACCAGTAATTACAGTTACTACCCAACAACAAAATTCAAGAGGCCACAATGATGAAACTAAATGTCTACAAACAGATCAGATGAACAAAGCCAGGCTGGAGATAAAAATCAGACATAAACAGAGGGAGCGCGACAGGTTCAAAGGCTGTCATTTGGAACGTTCAGGGTTTTTTTTTCTTCTTCCTCTAACCACCCATTGAGGCCGCAATATTACAGAACGGCATCCATCCCTAATGAGGCCTCGCGTCTGCGTTGTGGTCGGTGGCGCAGTGTGATCTGGGAGGTATTTGTTTACAAAGTTCACAGTCGGAGATCATTTAATAGTTACCTTGTATTGAAGCATTTGGGAAAGTTGTTGGGTTGTAAGAGCTGACTCCCTGCGCTGCCACCAGACGCCACCTCGTTCATCAGATCACCACGGTAGCAGGAGACCCTATTATCTCTCCCTCCACCATCGCACCCTCTCACGCCTGCCCCCCTACTACTCACCTTTTAACTACTTTCTGTTTATCAGTTTTTATTCATCACCGAAAGGGTGATAAGTGATCGTGTAACGGCGCTGGCTGTGCCGAGCCCGCCCTGCCTGGAGGATTCTGGGAGTGATTCAAGCCCCGGTGGAGCAGCCCTGGTGGAGCAGCTCTGGTGGAGCAGCTCTGGTGGAGAAGCTCTGGAGGGGCAGCTCTGATGGAGCAGCCCTAGTGGAGCAGCTCTGGTAGAGCAGCTCTGGTGGAGCAGCCCTGGTGGAGCAGTCAAGTGGAGCAGCTCTGGAGGGGCAGCTCTGATGGAGCAGCCCTAGTGGAGCAGCCCTGATGGAGCAGCTCTGGTGGAGCAGTCTGGTGGAGCAGCCCTGGTGGAGCAGTCTGGTGGAGCAGCTCTGGTGGAGCAGCCCTGGTGGAGCAGCCCTGGTGGAGCAGTCTGGTGGAGCAGTCTGGTGGAGCAGCTCTGGTGGAGCAGCCCTGGTGGAGCAGCCCTGGTGGAGCAGCTCTGGTGGAGCAGCTCTGGTGGAGCAGCTCTGGTGGAGCAGCCAGAGGCCATGTAGCCTTCACCTGGCTCACAGGTTCCCTGAATGAAGTACCCAAGTACCAGAGTGATAAAACAGTTACCGACCTGGGAGCAGCCCAATGGACTGTTCATCCATAGACTGGACCAAAGCCAGTGACTGAACCAATGGAGCTAGTCTAAGAACAAGTATCTCTACAGGAGAAAGTCCTGCCTTCATTACTATGTGATCATGTGTGATGAGCTTGTTTATATTGTTTCTGAGATATGGGTACAGAGCTCTGGTCAGGTAGAAAACCTATAGATAACACACTAACAGGTCCAATTTAAATAAAGACAACTTTTGTTTATTGACGCATAAAACATCCTTCAAACAATAAAACAATTTCAAAGAAGATCTCTGTACAATGCTTGCTAAGCAATTTTATTCATATAGAAAACGTAGGAGGGTCTGTGTGCAAAACGACACAATTCCTTCAAATTCAATGGCAGGTACTCTGGAAAAAAATTACAGCATTCCATCAACAAATATCTTCAAGCAATAAATATGCATTTTATAAATAGTGTAAATTTACATCAGGATTAGAAACAAAAACAAAAATCACAAACGAAAGTCGAATCCTTAGTCTATGTGCAACCGATCTGTCTGGGTGACGCAGCCATGTTTTCTTCCCTCAGTTCATTTTCAACCTAAGCATCCTAAAACAAGGTTCCAACTGAACAAGACACGGTCAAACATAAAAACCATACAAAATGAGCTCAATTATAGCACTCAACTCTTCACATTACAAACCATTTTTCTTCTTAACTTGCCCGTGGAGACTCCTATTCATCTCCCATACAAAAGACCAGCAAGGTATTCATGTCGGGGGAAGACGACAAACTCGGTGAGAACGTATGTGTCAGCCCGCACACAAAACACAAAGGAAAAAGGAAAAAAAGTCAGTAGTCTTTGTGTGACGTTGTTGCCAGTTCTAACATAATAATATATACAAAACCACTTTTCATCTTGTGTTGTTTTTTTTTTTGTCCGTTTTTTAAATGTTTTCCTAGAGAAGGTTGTCTTGAGCCAGCATTTAGAACAGTCTGGTCGTGGTGGCAGGAGGGGGCAGCCACTCCCCCTCCTGTCCACTGGGGGGCGGTGCTTCACTCTGGGCAGGTTGCATAGACACAGCTTTCACACAGCTGCCTTGTGGGATAGCTACAGAGCGCAGTTGGAGGACTGCTGGCTCACTTCCTGAATATCAGAAAAAAAGGGGGAGATTCTGGAGAGGGGTTCTGTCAGTTCGTTAAGGGTTCTGAATGTTGTCAGAGTAGTAGAACGTTACTGTCATGATGAGGGCAACGGAGGAGCCTGGGGAGGAAACAGACAGAGACATGGAGAACGTTACGCAACATGAATCAGCATCAGGCATTCTGTGACAGTCACAATTCGCATTAACGTCAAGGACACAAAAACTAAAATGCACGTCAGTTTGCCAGTTATCGGAAAAACAAACTTGTAACCGCTGTCCCTTGTCAGGTCAACAATTAATAAAGATATTTAATACATAGCAAAATGACTTACACACATTTAATGTACACAATGTGAAACATATAGAATATCTGCTTCTAAAATGGAACACATCTATCTTTAAACCATTCCTACAGTGCCTGGATGGTGTGGATATCTGACACCATTAGAGTGGATCTAGACCTAGGAGGATAAGGTGTGAACAGGTATGGGGTCTACCTGAGGGGTAGTGTGTACTTACGAGTGTGAACAGGTATGGGGTCTACCTGAGGGGGTAGTGTGTACTTACGAGTGTGAACAGGTATGGGGTCTTCCTGAGGGATAGTGTGTACTTACGAGTGTGAACAGGTATGGGGTCTACCTGAGGGGGTAGTGTGCACTTACGAGTGTGAACAGGTATGGGGTCTACCTGAGGGGTAGTGTGTACTTACGAGTGTGAACGGGTATGGGGTCTACCTGAGGGGTAGTGTGTACTTACGAGTGTGAACAGGTATGGGGTCTACCTGAGGGGTAACGTGTACTTACGAGTGTGAACTGGTCGTAGACCTGCATGAGGTCCTCCATCTTGTATTGCTCCAACACCACAAAGTTGTCCAGGTTCGGACTCCCTCTACGAGCACAGTCCTGACAATGCACCACGTACGTCTTCCTGCTGTTACTCTCGCTGGTGACGAAGAGCAGATCAAACACCTCCACCTGGGAGACGAGAGAGGGAGAGCCATGAAGAAAGCGAGAAAAGTAAGAATGAGAGAGAAGAGATAGAATAAGAAGGTGAAAGAGAATAAGGGTGAGGATTACATAAGTAAATGTGAATTAACGATCATCCAGCGTGGAGCGTGACGTTTCAACCATAGAGGGTGAGGGAAACAGACCCAGTGGGCATTGTGTCTGTGTGTACCTCAAAGATACTGCAGTATTGTGCAAGTTCTTCCCTGGTCCTCAGTATGTGTGTGTGTGTGTGTGTGTCTCACAGATGCTGCACTAGTGTGCAAGTTTGTCTCTGGTCCTCAGTGTGTGTGTGTGTGTACCTCAAAGATACTGCAGTATTGTGCAAGTTCTTCCCTGATCTTCAGTGTGTGTGTGTGTGTACCTCACAGATGCTACACTAGTGTGCAAGTTTGTCCCTGGTCCTCAGTGTGTGTGTGTGTGTGTGTGTGTGTGTGTGTGTGTGTGCGCGCGCCTCACAGATACTGCACTAGTGTGCAGGTTCTTCCCTGGTCCTTAGTGTGTGTGTGTGTGTGTACCTCACAGATGCTGCAGTAGTGTGCAGGTTCTTCCCTGGTCCTTAGTGTGTGTGTGTGTGTGTGTACCTCACAGATGCTGCAGTAGTGTGCAGGTTCTTCCCTGGTCCTCCCGTGCCACACCAGCTCCTTCCCTGCAGTCAGCAGCATCTCCTTCAGCATCTGACACTGCTTCAGAGTCCGCAGCAGACAGTACCTAACACACACACACGTTATCTCATGAAGGGGTGGGGTTGGTAGCACAGTGCACTGTGACCCCAGACATGTGCTTGTGCATGTTGTGTGTGTTCCTGTGGCAGAAGCACGCAGAGCGGAGCAGTGCAGGAGGGGCACAGAGAGGGACAGAGCAGTGCAGGAGGGGCACAGAGAGGGACAGAGCAGTGCAGGAGGGGCACAGAGAGTAGCAGCCCAACTCACTTCATCATCTCGAAGAGCTTGTGGTCGGACACTTTGATGTTACGGGCCATATTCCAGGAGAGGTGGATCATGGGAACGATGGATTTGACGCTCTGCAGCTTGTTCCACTCGTAGCGCTCCACAGCCAGCTTGTACTGGTGTGCTGGAGAGAGGGAGGGAGCAGGAGAGAGAGAAGAGAGAGCGGGGGGGGTTAAGATACCGGGTCATCCAGGTATTTGACGAGTGCTATAATGATCTGTCTGTACAGGTCAGTGGAACGCTGGGAGTAGAGCACCCTTTCAAGCGCCACACCGATCTGTCAGACCAATCACAATAACTATGAAAAGACGTATGAATTATTATGGTATGTCTTGTGCTCTTTTTGTTTGGCGAGCTAATAATTGATGTCAAGGAAACGAGTGTAAAAATATAGAACTGCTGACACATTATGCTCTTGCTTGTTCTGCAATTTAAAAAATGCAGTTTAACACTAGACATAAATTGGACATAAATTCATTTTCATTACATAAAATGATCTATGACATTATTGTGGCCTTAATGTATTTGGAGTCAGTGACCATGGTGAAGGGTGTGATGTCTCATAAAATGCACTGTTTTTGTTTTAACTTCTTATAGATTTTCGTTATGACACATGTTTTGAAAAAGTCATGGACTGACAGGAGTGTAGCAGAGAGAAAAAATAAAATAAATAAATAAAGAAGAAGGGAGAGAGAGAAGAAAAAAGAAGGTTATTTGCTTTAGAAACATCAAATGGTCTGGCCGACCGCCCCGGTGCTGAGTTTTAACCAGCAACATCAATAATGCAAGGTTAAATACATATTTACCCACTGGTTTTACCTCAAAGAATCTACCCTGCACTCAACCTCCACACCAACACAAAGGCCTGGACTTGGGAATGAGCCGTAAAGTAGAAGAGAAAAACAGAGGGAGACAGAGAGAGAGACAGAGAGAGAGACAGAGAGAGAGATAGGGAGGCAGAGAGAAAGACAGAGAGAGAGATAGGGAGGCAGAGAGAAAGACACACAGAGACGGAGAGAGTAATAGGGAGGCAGAGAGAGAGATAGAGAGACAGAGAGAAAGACAGAGAGAGAGAGAGATAGGGAGGCAGAGAGAAAGACACAGAGAGAGTAATAGGGAGGCAGAGAGAGAGGTAGGGAGACAGAGAGAAAGACAGAGAGAGATAGGGGAACAGAGAGAGAGAGATAGGGAGACAGAGAGAAAGACACAGAGAGAGACAGAGAGAGAGAGAGAGATAGGGAGACAGAGAGAAAGACAGAGAGAGACAGACAGTCTCACCAGTGAGGGGTCCTACGTTCCAGGCAATGTTGTTACACCAGCCGATGGCCTGGACCCAGTGCACAGTGCCAGTGTTGAGCCACACCAGGTCTCCAGGACGCTGGATGAAGCGGTACACAGGGACATCCGTCTCATAAAGGTCCTCCAGGTTAGGCCACCAAGAGCCCATCAGGAAGTTGATGTTGTTCCTGGGACGAACACACACACGCACGCACACCATAAGTGTCACAGACACCTTGCAAGATCCCAGTGTAAATACAACAGAAGATCATTTGAAAAGGCTTCCCAATAAATAAATAAATAAGGTTTTTGAGAACCGCTGAAATGCTGGAAGTTCCTCAACTGTCGCTTCGAACAGGCAAGCCTGTCCAATCAGATGAGAACGTGGACGTTCCAAAACTAGCCTCTGGATCTCGCTAAAGCGCGTGCACCTGACACGAGCGTGACAGCGCAGATGCAGGCAGGGGTGACATCCATGGGTGTTGTCGACCTACTTTTCACAGAAGTGGTTGATGGTTCCCCAGTACGGCTCCGGTACAGCAAACCACTCGCAGTCCCCGGGGCCGATGTTGATGTTGACGGAACAGAAGTTGTTGTTCTCCTGGTGGCCTAACGGATCAAAAACGCACAAACGCGCGTGACTGCTGCTTCGCATCAAAACAAGTAAACAAATGTGTGTGTGTGGTTGTTTACCTGGCGTCTTGCGCCGTTTACATGCATGTGATTGTGTGAGCGTGTGTCTAAATGTTATCTCCTGGTGGTTTCTGTGTGTGAGTGTTTGTGTTAGTGTGTGTGTGTGTGTGCCTACCTGGTGTCCTGCTCCCTGGAACCTTCATGTAGAGCTGGACAGTGTTCATGCCCAGGATGGTGTGTCCTACGTGACTGAGCAGGTTGCCGGCGGAGACCACCCTGGCGAAGGCAGGCAGCTTACTGAGCTCCTGCAACTGCAGCTTCCACCTGCAGGGGGCACAGGAGGCCCAGGTCAGCCCAGGTCAGAGGTCGACGCTGCAGTGCCTTTAGCACATTTTTCCCATCCCTGTCTATAAGCCGCCAGTATTCCGAACGAGTTTGCTAACTAGTTAGCAAGTTAAGAGTTAGCAGCTGGCCAGGCTGAGAGATGATGAACAAAGACACCGGGTAGAGAAAGAGGCGGACTTACTTCCTCTCGTCAGACAGGTCAATGTTGGTCCCGAACTTGATATGCTTGAAAGGGCCTTTCCTCTTCCTCGCTGCACTGTGGAACCATGGGAAACGTAGTTTAATAAAGCGGAACGAGTGAGCGAACGGTACGTGCCGAGCCACTCATGCAGAGAGATGAAGAGAGACAGAGAGAGAGACAGAGAGAGAGAGAAGAGAAACTTACTTCTCAACCTCTGCCTCCGACTGCTCTTTCCTCTTCTCGTTCTCCTCCTGAAAGAGAGGGAAGAACCAGTGTAAACAATAATTACTTCATATAGTGTGTGTGTGTGTGTGAGTGTGTGAGTGTGTGTGAGTGAGAGACTGACCCGTAGTGACTCCTGGAAAGAGGAGGCCTGGTACTGGGCGTACTTGGCGATGGTGGTGTGGGAGCGGCTGCTCTCGCAGCGCCACATCCTCCTGCAGCCGCTGGGGTCCCAGTTCTCGTCGGCAGGCTGGGCCAGCTGGGTCCTCACCTCCACCAAGTGGTCTGGGTTAGCCTCCACCAGGGTCTTGGTGGAGAACAGGCCCAGGTCTGAAAGAGGGAGGCAGGGGGAGGGAAGAGAGGGGGGGAGGAGAAAGAGAGGGAGGAGGAGGGAGAGAGAAATGACAAGGGGGTAGACAAAGAGAGGAGAGGAGGAGGGACATGGGATGGATGGCAGGAGGAAGCAGAGGTACACTGCAGTTTAGTAACACATCGTGGAGAGGACTTGACTGAAACCAGAAGGTAGACGCTTGTCAAGAAAATACATTGTTTTCGTGATCTTTTTCAAACTGAGTCATCAATTCTCAACAATCGGTGAGCGAAGCACTGTGTGTGTATGTGTGTGTGTGCGCGCGCGTGCTATCTGGCAGATCCTCCTGGCCTAGCCCACCACGGTCACCTCTCTTCACCACACATGTAATGACGGGGTCTGCTTGCAGGTGGTGCTGTTGTCATACATGACGACTATGTCAACACACACACACGCAAGCCCTCGATGACACACCCACCAAGACACGAGGGAGGAAACCACACACGCAGACACGGACGCATACTAGATCCAGCTCACCGGCCAGCACACTCTCAAGGGAAGCCGTCATGTTTTAGAGTTTCATAGAAGCAAAGTGATTATTGTCAGCGCTTCTTTCCTGTGTCTCACCCAGTTTGAGCGCTCCAGCCAGGCCTCGGATGACTGTCACAGGGTTGGCAGGGTTAGTACAGAACTGGTGCAAAGGAGGGAAGAAGGCGTCCCTCTTGTTCTCCAGCTGTGGAAACACACACAGACACACACGCGCATGCACGCACGCACACACAGACACACACACACACACACGCATGCATGCATGCACACACAGTCACACAGAGACACACACACACACGCACGCACAGACACACACACGCACACACAATGATGAGGCCGGCCAGATGAATCAGACATAATTACAAAAACAGACCAGGATAACAATCTAGAATTATACAACCATAGCTGCCAGATATCTATCCGCGCCAACCGAGCATCGCTCTGTTATAATATAATTAAACAAATCTTGGCAATTCTTTGAGTATAATCTTGATGAAAGGGCTAATACTAAACCGTGCTGTTACTACCGCACACGTGCGCGACTTACGTAAATGCTGGGCGTGGGGGGGTTGAGCTTGTCCTTTGGCAGCGAGGGGGAGGGCGGGGGCGGGGGCCTGGGCGGGGGACACTTATCCAGGAGGATGCTGCTGGTGGCCAGCCCATTCTTTCCCAGGTTCCTACAGACCGAGGACACGACAAGGTGTCAGCGAGACGAACGGGCCTGCTCTCACTAGGCAGGTATTAAAGCTGGGCATTAGAAACATGCAGCGTGGAGGGAAGATGGCAGGAGACCTGAGAGGACAGAGAAGACAACACCTGTGCTCCCAGCCTGCCAGTGAGCAGGTCTTGTACTGGGTCATGCACACCCAAGGTTGGGTTGACTACCTTTACTGGGCTTAATAACCCCCACTACGGCAACACAGAAGGGACAAACGCAGTGAGAAGGCCGATACCACAACCTCAACAGAAAACTGGGGCGAATCGCCAGCGTGGCCCGCTTACCTGCATGCCTTGAGGACGTCGTTGGAGCTCGGGTAGATGGAGACGGAGGACCAGGGGGCCAGAGCCAACGGGCCAGGAGGGGCCGGCTTGGGAGGACCCCGGCACGGCTCCACCTTCACCGGGCTCTGGGAGTCCTCTGGTCCCTTTCCGTTCAGCGTGGGGGCCTGAGCCAGGCCAGGGGGGTTGCCACTGCTGGGCGGGCTGTTAAGGCAGGCCAGGCTGTTGGAGGGGGGGTCAGCAGACCGGGGGGAGGGGGTGGCTGTGGACATGGCCGACAGGGGCGAGGAGGCCAGGGAATGCTCCGAGAGAGGCTTGAGCCCCCCTTGGACACCTGGGTGGACGTTGTTGACCTTCTCCGACGAACCCAGGTGATCGCTGTGATTATTATTGTCATCGTTGCTAGAATTGGCTTTTCCCATCAGCAAGGCCGAGAGCTGAGGATTGTCTGAACGGAGCGCGCCTGGGAAAGGGGAGGCAGTCTGGGAGGGGCTCGTCGAGCTGTCCGTCACCCGCTGCTGGACGTGATTAGTCAATCCCTGCGCAGGGGCGGATCCAGGACTGAGAGGCGTCCCTGCAGAATGCCCAGCGGAGCTGTCGGGAGCCGAAGGGGCGGCTGGGGTCAATCCGCCGCTGCCGTTTCTTCCTGAAGGCGTGGTCTCTTTGGTGTGGGCCCCTGAGGTAGTGGCGGAGTGGGGGGGCGAGGAGAGGTGGTTGGGGGTGCCGGTCTGCGGGGAGGAGGAGGAGAGGGAGGAGGAGGAAGAGGAGGAGCCGGGGCAGAGGCCAACCTGATCCAGAGCAGCGGAGCCGTTGGCGCCTGCTGCCTGGGCGGGGAGGAGGTGGGGGTGGGAGGGAGAGAAGGGTTCGCCATTGGGACCTGCCGAATGTGAACCCGGACCTTTGTGAAGCCCCTGTTCGAAAAGAGAGGAGAGGGAAATGAAAAAGGAGACGAAGAAAGACATAAAGAGGATGAAACAGGACAGAGAGTGGAGAGAGGTATGGGTGAGGTTAGGGGTAGGAGGGAGAGATGTATTGGGGAGTGAGGAAGGGGAGGAGGGAGAGAGGTATGGAGTTAGGGGGGAGGAGGAAAGAGAGGTATTAAGGCCGAGGTTAGCAGCTCGTGGGGAGGGAGGAAAGAGAAGGTACAGAAGCAGGGTGGTTGTATGGGAGCGTTAGGCGAGGCGAGAAGGGAAAGAGAGTCATGGGGGGGAGGAGGAGAGGTATGGGGAGAGGTTAGCGGGTTAGGGAGAGAGGTATTTGTACCTGAGTGGTGTTGGTGCATGGCTCGCTTTTCCAGGCCTCGTCTGTGGTGCTGGACTTGTTGCTGGTGGGGTTACTGGTGGCTGTGCAGTGGTGAGGTAGAGGGTGCTGCTGTAGGTAAGGCACATTTCCATTACTCCCGCTACCTCCCGGTAACCCTCCCACTCCCAGAGTGGAGAGAGGTATGGGGGAGGTTAGGGGGGGAGGAGGAAGAGAGGTATAAGGGAGGTTAGGGGGGGAGGAGGAAGAGAGGTATGGGGGAGGTTAGGGAGGGAGGAGGAAGAGAGGTATGGGGGAGGTTAGGGAGAGAGGTATGGGAGAGGTTAGGGAGAGAGGTATTTGTACCTGAGTGGTGTTGGTGCATGGCTCGCTTTTCCAGGCCTCGTCTGTGGTGCTGGACTTGTTGCTGGTGGGGTTACTGGTGGCTGTGCAGTGGTGAGGTAGAGGGTGCTGCTGTAGGTAAGGCACATTTCCATTACTCCCGCTACCTCCCGGTAACCCTCCCACTCCCAGAGTGTGATTATTGCCCACAGAAGCGGCGCCGGTGTCAGAGCTGTCCAGATGCCGGCCGCTGGCAGCGGGGCTCGAAGAGCAAGGGCCGTTGGCCGTCAGCGGAGCCGTGCAGGGGGGCGGGACGGCGGGGTGAGGGGCGCGGTGGGGGAGGGAGTTCGGGGTCGACGAAGGGTCGGCCGTCGGGCCGTTCGGTAGACCGGACCGAACCTGCCCTGACGCCGCATGCTTCATCTGACCAATCAGAGATAGAGGGAGAGATGGTCATGAGAGATACTGGACAACGTGAGAGGAGATGTTGTCTATCATCGACGCCAATAGGTTTTCTTTTCTTGAGGTTACACTAACTCTGCATTCAGTCATGCTGCCTGTGTGTGTACCTGCTGTTGATGCTGCTGCATTAGAGAAAACTGCTTCTCTAGCTGGTCCAGCATCTGCAGCTGCTGAGGCTTCAGGATCGCTCGGTTGGCCCGCAGGTGGTCCAGGAGCTGAGCGGCACAGTGGGAGAGGAAAGGAGGCCGCTCAGTCGCGTCTCAACAACATCCTGCTACCAACAACTGCCCTCTACAACTGCAGCAGGAAAATCACCTCATCCTCCACAGGTCAAGAGCAAGATATCAATGAGGGGATATTTGCCATCTGTGAACGACAAATTCTGTCTAATTGCTGTCGTGTGCAGACCAAGTGGGGCTCACCTGTAGCTTTTGTGGTGAGAGGTACCAACTGGGGTTCTGCTGTGGTACCGGACTGTTGGTCCATGAGTCTGCAGCACTCTGGAGTGGCAGGAAGAAAGGAGAGAGAAAGAGAATAGAGAAAGAAAATATAAAAGAGAAGAGAAAGATAAAGAGAGAGAAGGAAGAGAGAGAAAGAAGAGAGAGAAGAGGGAGAGAGAGGAGAAAGAGAGAGAACATTGCGTGGAACGTTCTGTACAGAACACCAACTTCAGGTTGAGCCTGAATTTAAAACAAAACGAGTGCATGAACTGGACCAGAGTCCATTACTAAACAGCACCGGTCTGCTGAACCAAGCGGAGAAGTGCCCAGCGCCTGAGCACATGAGCAGGGCTGAGAGACACAACTGAGGAGTACCTTCGAAGGGCTGGCTGTGCGTTTCCTTTTGGCTGGGCTGGCCTGGTTGTCTAGGTGACTACTGGTCTCACCCCCCTGTTGGGGTTTACAGGCCTGGGGGGGGGGGCACACCACAGGAACAGGAAGAGCAACAGGAGCAGTTGGGGGTGGGGTAGGAGCAGAGGGGGGGGGGGGGGGTGAAGGGAGGAGAGATATGAGGGGCAGCAGGGTGAGGAGGAGCAGGAGGGCGACAGTTGTTTATCGCAAATTAATAACACAAAATGCCCAACACAACAACTTGACACAAAAAAATACGTATATATTTGGGACAAATCTCTCTGAATCACAAATCCTCTGATTCGGTAGAATCGTTGAGGGAAATGAAGGCAAGTATGAGTTGTCTTTCTTCTTGGCAGGGGGAATGAGATGAATTTGAGGTGAAACGTGAGAAACCAAAACGTCAGTGCCAACACTGCTTGCCACGGGAACGTCTGGTCGGAGCGCTTCCAGTGTCAAACAGTCTCCCAAGAAGAAAAAGACACGGTTCATGTTTACAAGATGTGATTCAGACAGCACGACAGCCATGACTGATACTGCCTCTACCGAACGTGAACGGTATCTTTGTAGGCAAAGTCATTAGCAACAATGACTGTTGAGCTATGAGCACCATTTGTATATCGCTTTGGTTTAAATGATCTACTGATAAATTCAGACGTAAGAGATATATCATCTTGCCATGCCCAACAGCCAGCTGTGTTGAGTGGATGGATGAATGGTGATTGGTCTATGATAGATCCTACACTTTAGCGTGGGTTGAAAACTACCCAGAAAGACATAAGAGAACTACTGTTTTATTTGAGCTACGGGATGAGTGTTCTGTTCCACCTGGTTTCCCACCCCAATCAACTACTAAAACCATTCTGAACTGGTTGAGATCTGAGTGGCTTGACCATGAGGTATTGGTCCAACATGTCATCTAGTTCAATTGTTCCAAACCTTGGTCCTTAGGGCCCCTCGTCCTGTTCCAGCACACCTGATTCCAATGAATGGTCATTTTAAAGCTCAGCAGAAGCCTTCTATTAGAATCAGGTGTGTTGGAGCAGGGAGGTGTTCCCTAAGGACCTGAGCTGGGAACCACTCATTTTCTACAAGGAGGACAATTGGACTAATCTCCAGCCACATTGGTTCAACCGATCCACTCAGATCTCCAAGGGTTGGTTTCCCAGACACAGAGGAGCCCTAGGCTAGAAACCAAGTTTGGGGGTTCAACCGCAGTGCTTAATATGGTAGACTAAACTAAATCAATCTTGGGTCTAGATTCTGAAATTGTTGAATAGTTAAAGAATCGTTAAATAATTTAGTTTAATCATTTAAAATTTTATTTTTTTCATGTTGCCACTAATGTTTGTAAACACTTAAAAAGAAAACGGTTGTGTTGTCTTAGTTACCCTCGCCTGAATGTTTCTTAACACTTTTAGGCAAAACTATACCAGTGGGAGTTTTAAGAATTAAGAAAAGATGACTAAAATCATCTTCATTTAGAATGGCTGTACGAGTGCATTTAGCCACTGGGCCTTGGCACAGCGATGATTGTCATATCAGAATCAATTCGGGAGCCAAATCTGGTCACATCTCCCATCCCGTTCTCGCTCCATTTCTCTCGTCTCCAGCTGTGCGAGCCATGTGGACGGGCACATCTGAGAACTGTACTGTTTCAGCCAGCTACCGGCTCTAATGGATACGGCTTCACACTGGGCCATGGCCGGCAATGGAAAGATTGGGTGGGGAGAAATCCTCAACAATAACATTTTGGTTGAACATCTCATTTGATTTGGTGGACGCACTACTATAATGCTTCGTTTCTGTTTTGAACCAGTTAGCTAGCTAGCCAACTAGTCTGATGAACCTTGTGCCTTGACTAAAGGCAGCAAAGCTAGTGTAGAGGCCGTTCTAGTACGATCCTTAACATGGCAGAACGCGTTGACGTAGCTACATTTGTTCATCGCGAACCGCACATTTTGGCAACTTCACAAATAAACGAGTGCGGATCCTGTTCCCGAGATAAATCAAGTTAGACACGTAGATTCCTTACTTTGTCGTTTGACACCATTTCCATTTTACGACGTGTTGGGATACAGCTAAAAATCGGCAAGTTCAATTACCCTTTGCAACAACAAAAAAAACGCGTTTTCAAAATCCTACAGTGAGTCTTAATCCGTTGTCTGAGAATCCAGCCCTACGTTCTAGATTACGGATTTGGATCCTGGCGATCAGAGCAAGAGGTCGGTAGGTAGGTTGGTTAGTTAGTTAGTACAGTAATCTGGCTGGTCTGGTCTCACCTGCTGGGCCTGCTGGGCAGTGTTCAGGGCCTGTCCCTGTCTGGAGGTGAGCTCAGCAGGGATGGGAAGGCTCCATGCCTCCTCAATACTAGGAAGCATTTTACTGTTACTCTGCAGACTACCTGGCTGTAGGTTACACAACTGAGCCTAGGGAGAGATGGCGTAGAGACACGATTTCAGCACTCATCTGTCGAGTCAGACAGGTATAGCACCAGAACTGATGCCTAGAACTAGGAGTTAGTGGAACACTTTTTTTTCTGCGTTTCTACAATTCAGTTTGCATATGTCATTACAGAATGAGCCATACTTGCGTTTTCAAATATGAGATAAAAGTCAAATCAAAAGAATCACTGAAAAATGCTCGATGGCGTGATTATGCCTTACGATTACAGGTGATTAAAAGCGCAAAGCGCTTCAATATGAAACGCAGTTCATATTTCCATGAATCAAAATCAAAATGGCAAAACATCAGTAAACAAAAACTCAAAAGGTGTGGCACAATGCTTGCATTAAACATCCAGGGACACAACACAGCGCACCACATGTGCCAAGGTAACCCAATCCCCCTCTGATGAGCCAACAGCCCCTGCTTTCACTCCTACTAGACCTGCGAGAGAGCGTGCGTGCTCGTGTGCATATGTGGCCCCTCCCCCTACCTGCAGCAGTTTGATGCGGTGTGTGAGCGCGGAGGTGTTGGTGCAGGCTTTGCTGCGGGTGGCGTTGATGTAGCACTTGATGGCGTCGTGCGGCTGTCCGCACGACTCGTACAGCGTGCCCAGGTCCATCCAGGCGGCCGCGTGGCTGTGGTCCAGCTGCACGGCGCAGATGTAAGCCTGCAGGGCGTCCATGGGCTGGTTCTGCTGCTGGTACAGAACCCTGCGCAGGTGGAACAAAGAGGACGAGGAGAGAAAGAGAAACAGAGAGAGAGAGAAGGGAGTGACGACCCTGGTTCCTCCTCAAGGCTCAGTGTTTCTTTGTCTGTCCATTTTGCTCGTCTTCCCACCTCTACCTCAACACGCCTCCCACTACTTACCCTCTCCTCAGTCCTCCCCCCACCCCTGCTCTTGCCTTCCATCCCTCGTTCCCCTGTCGCAGTGCGAAAACGCAGGCGCCCCCCCCCCCCCCTTCCCACCTGCCCCCGGAGACCCACCCACCCACACAACACCTGGAGAGGACCCTGGAGAGAAGAGAGCAACACCCACACCACAGTGAATGCGCACGCACGCGCACACAGGCGCACACACGCCCGCCCTCGCCAAAACAACCTTTTAAACTCCCTCCCCCGCACCCACTGCCCTGCCCCGCCCCGTCCCCTCCTTACCCTATAGAGCACCAGGTGTCAGCACTGGCCTCAGACTTGTCGATGGACTGGCGGTAGGAGATGAAGGCATCCTGGACCTTCCCTATACTGGAGTAGCACCTGGTAGGTTCAACACACACACACACACACACACACACACACAGCATGTGCATAGTAAGCAGCAGATCATGAAACCATGACGTGAGCGTATGAACCTAACAGTACATTTGGGTAGCCCACTGGGTGAAGTGAGTACCATGTGGACTGAGGCCCTAACCCAGAGCCCCGGTTTTAATTCCTGCTCAACCATTTCTGCACCACTCTCTCTCCACCCTAACATTTCCAATCTCTACCTCCAACTGTCTGTTTAATTAAGCCAGGGGCAAAAAAAATCTTTGAGAATACAAATTGAATTTCCAACTGAACTTGGAAAATTTCACAGGTTCCAGTGAGAGCCCCTGTTCTGGGCTGTCTTGGTCTTGCAGGAGACCTGCAAGCTAAGCCACTCCTCCTTCAGGCACCACTGAGCTGTAGCTGCCTTGGGCTAGCATGCTAGCTCTGCTAGAGCTACACCCATTCCCCTCACACCCCCTTCACACAAAACCCACAGCTTTCCCCAAACACAAGACTTAGTCACGCTTATAATGATTACCCCAGTTTATCGCAGTCTTTTCTGGTAAACACTTACCCATAACAATTGATTTATTGTCAAATACAATAAAAAAAACTATTGTATATTTGACATGAATGGTTATACATAAACAAATATATCATGAGGACATAATGTTATGCTCACACACTTATGCAGGTTTGAAGAACAGCAACTGGGAATGCAAGCAACTTGGTAGAGCCAAAAGAATGGATCTTACCTGCCAAGGAAATACCAGGACTGTCCAGAATTGGGGTCTGCTTCTAGAGACTTCTGCAGACACTGGATAGCATAGCTGTCCTTGGAGCCCTTATCTCCAAGCTGCTCCACAGTGTGATGCATCCAGCCTGGAGGACAACAGGAGAGGCAGAGGGAGTGAGGAGGCTGGAGGGCTGGAGTCAGTCAGTCAGTCAGTCAGTCACTCTCTGACACTCACACATACACACACCAGGCTGGATAACCCAGTGGTTTTCTATCGCCCTACAATTCTCTCTCTGGCCGGCTTTCCCCGTTCGCACTCAAGAGTCAACGCCTCTCCCACACTTGTCGGCTCCTGCCGGTTAACAGGCTGTCTAGTCGGGCTCGTGTGACCGTCCCCCCACAGGTGAAGGCTACCTAGCAGCTGAGTACGAGCAGAGGGGGACGTCTGTCTGGGGGATGTCTGTCTGGGTGACGTCTGTCTGCTGCGTGGAAGCACCGGCTTCATAAAGCCACCAAATGGCCTCGTCTGTCTGATGCTCTCCGGGGACAGAAGAGGAGGGAGGGGAAGAGGGAGGGAGGGAGGGGAGAGAGCGGGGGAGGAGGGTTTCAGCCTACACACCAACATACAACCCATTTGTGACTTCTAAAGCCCCCCCTCCCCTCCCCCCACCGGCTGCTGAACCCTAAGCTGAGCTACTATCATTCCCTGGACACAGAGAGAGACACACACACACACACACACCTCTATCACCAACACACACGCGTGCAACACGCACGCACCTGCACACGCGCTGAAACGCAGCGGCTAGGAAGCGCTAGCCTGATTAGATATCTAGCTGATATCAGCCACTTTTCGAGCGGAAGAGAGAGACCGGGAGAAGAAGAGAATGTCCTCCGCGCAGACACATTTCCCTCCCCTTAACACCTGTGGAGACCTAGAGCTGGGAGGTCACCATGACAACCCCAGCAGGACGGAATTGGAATGGTTTTATGATGGGAGGAAACATTCTAGACCATAGCAAGACTGGAGGGTTCAAAAGAGCTACCTATGTTCGGAGAGGGAAGACATCAGACATGTGTGCGTGTGTGTGTGTGTGTGTGCGTGCGTGTTGAGCAAGGGGGGGAAGGGAACATGAACTAGCACAAACAAGGATAACAGGCTTTGTGGGAATACTGCTGCACTCAGGCAAACCACACAGCACAACAAGGCAGACAAGGGGCCCTGAAAACAACGCATGATGCAACCCTCTGTCCCCCACACAGCCTCTATCTGGTCCCACGACAGCTCTACTAGGATCATCATATCCTATGGAAGGCTTCGAAATAAAGAGTAAGGGAAAGACGAACCGCCCCCTCCTAAACTAAACCCCCCGAGCAGCCCTGAATCAGTTCCCCTTTGAACGAGCCGTCAAATCCCACTTCCACAAACTAAACATGCCACCGCTTGACCCGCCGCGTGAGGGTCTCCTCTCACAAGCCCCATAAAGGCTTGCAAGTTCATCGAAAACGCCGGTGAGACGAGGAACGGATCTCGCGCGCACTGAGGAGTAGGTGTGTTGGATGTGTCCCTGACAGCATGGAACGGCAGCACCAGCAAGGCGGGCGGGCGAGCGAGCGGGCAGGCGAGCGAGCTACTCACCTAGCTGTTGCAGCGTGGTGGCCTTCACCTGTGCAGGAAGATCCTCTGTCTGGAGGAGACTTTCATACGCCTCCTTCGCTGCTCGGTATTTCTTCTATTGGCAGAATAGAGGGAAGAGAGAGAGAGGGAGAGGGAGAGAGACAAGGGGGGAGAGAGGAGCAGTCAGAGGAGGAGAAGGATAGGTTGTTTCAGTCAGACAGAAGGGTCAGTGTGTTTTATGGTCTTTCGGGCTAGTCAGACACAAAGAGTCTGGAGACCTCTTTAGACAGGCCATAATGACCGCACACACACACGCGTAGAAACACACACACACACACACACACACACAAACAGGGGAGGGGTCAGTCTGGGCTAGGACAGGCCAGACTCAACACGTCTGACAACTTTTAGGGTGTGTGTGCGCTTGTCTCTTGAACCCACCCCCCTGTGTCAGTGTCTGGGGAAACTTGAGAAGCTCTTGAACAAACCAGTGCTTGTTTGTTCAAACTGACCTTGAGTCAGCTCTGCCGTGTGTACATCCTGCTCTTATCTGTCCTTAAAGCCATCTTTAAAGCAACTGGCCACCATGCTGGCCTCTCCAAAACACACACACACGCCTACTCTAGTCTGGTCCAGAGCTCTTCCTGTCTGGACACCATTAACCTATATGAACATAAACACCCTCACTAGAGCAATACAAACACACACACGCACACACACTCATTCACAAACATCTCTTTTCAAACGTCTCAGTTCAAAATGGTGCATGACAGAAAAAAAGAAAGCAAAGAAAAAAAAGATATCCTAATTTCCACTGCACCGCCGTATGGACAGGGTGTGAGTGTGTGTGGGTGGGCGTGAGTGTGTGTGGCATGCCCCCCCCCCTCTTAGCTTTGCAACACTACGCAGGCAAGCAGAACACAAATCACCTGTCTGGTCTAAGGTTCCTTCCGGCTTATTCAGGAACGCACGCACACGCGCACGCGCACACACACATCCCCCCCCACACACACACACACACCCCCCACACACACACACACCCCCCACACACGCGCACGCGCGCACACACACACACAACCTATTTGGAAAAGGGACGGGTGTGTAGCCGGCTTACCTGTATCTCATACAAGTGAGCGATGTGGAACTGAACTGTGGAGAGAGGAGGAGGCAGAGTTACAAGGCAGCCGCTCAAACACACCCAACGCTCCCATCTGCACTGGAGTGTGTCCTCGCAGGAGAGCTGAGATGGTGGCGCTTGTGCAGATGGAGGCAAACTGCATGGTGCATGGCCACAGATGGGAGAGGGAAGAGGTTAGCTCCCCTGAGCGCGTGTCTGTGTCCTTGTCTGTGTGTGTGTCTGTGTCTGTCTGTGTGTGTGTCTGTCTGTGTCTGCGCTTCCGATCTGGAATCCCAGTCTGTGCAGAGCAGGAAAAGCAGTTCTCTGCCGACCCTCCTTCCACTGTCTCCTAGGCAACCCCAGTCTTAGACCGTTAGCGGGGAAGGAGAGGAACAATCTAATTGCAGAAACGCGGGGCCAGGAGACTGTGCCCTTTCTCTACGACGGCTGTGATTAGCGAGCGTTGACAAGGCACACCTCCAAATGTCTAGCCTACTTACACGTTCAACATCAAAATGCTTCAGTTTAGGCGAGGTTCAGCGTGCGTGTGTGTGTGTGTGTGTGTGTGTGTGTTGCCAATTGTACTTACTCTCAGGTTTGGACAAAGTGCAGGGGTTGGAGTCAATCAAAGCCAGCTTAAAATGCTGCAGGGACAGAAAGAACAGCAGGTCATCCAGGAGGACTGAACGTGAAATCATCAGAGGTGGCCGGTAGCATTCAAGCAGCCCTCCTCGCTCACACGTCCCCCAAGCAGGGCCACATGCGAGCAAGGAGTCAAATCACACGTCCCCCAAGCAGGGCCACATGCAAGCAAGGAGACAAAATCGACCCAGCACACGCACGCATGCGCACGCACGCGTACACGCACGCACGCGTACACGCACGAGGCCAGAAACAATTTAACCCATTATCCTAAAAAGATGTCATCGCGATTTGTGCGCACGCGCACGCACACACACACACACACACACACAGAGAGACAGGCAAATACATTACCATACATGCTAAACCTTTGGCACGTTAAGAATCCTCCTCCACTACACTAGAGCATCCTCCAGCAGAATCCTCTCTCCTCTCTCTCTCACTCGCGCCTCTCTCTCGCCTCTCTCTCCTTCGCTCCAGTCCTACTACCCGGCAGATAATGCTGCAGGATTGTCGGCTTTCCTCCCTCTCCACCAGCTCCCCCCCCC
>BROE01000022.1:10746281-10792417 GCA_036571765.1 Plecoglossus altivelis
CTCCCTCCCTCCCTGTCTCTCTCTCTCCCTCTCTTTCTCTCCCTCTCTCCCTCCCTGTCTCTCTCTCTCTCTCTCTCCCTCCCTCCCTGTCTCTCTCTCCCTCCCTCCGTGTGTCTCTCTGTCGCACCCTGATTGCCTCTGTCTGTCTGTCACTGCCTCTTCCATTCATTTACACCTCTTTCCTCCTCCCCACACTATCCCTCGATCTCTCTTTCAGGCTCCGCTCTCTGATCACAGAGCGTTGAAGAAGCAGAAATCTCATCACCTGACTAATGTGCGCCTCTCCCACCTCTGCCTCTCTCTCTTTCTCTCTCTCTATGCCCAAATTAGAAACTGCCTAGGGGAATGAGTGTGTGGGCGTACCAGAGAGAGAGCGAGAGAGAGTGTGCGCGCGTGTCTATATACAGCACCAGCAGGATACATGGTGGAGAGAATGCAATTATATGCAAAAGCGAGAGCATTTGGTCTCCTGGTCTCCCTCAGCGATACAGGTTGCTGTCGTTGACTTGGCAGGTCTCTCCCTCCCTCTCTGTCAGCAAGAGGGGAAGACGGCTCTGAGATCAGATTAGTTTTCCAGCTTGTCATTCCTTCTTGCTTTCTTATTTCATTATTTTCACTCTCTCCCCTGTCAAATCCCCCCCCACACACACACACACACTTCCTACACCCATAGTATTCATTCTAACCTATCAGCTCTCTCTCCCTCGCTCAATCCCTTGTCCTTTCATTTCTGCCCCCCTCCTCCTCCTCCCCCTCCCCCGCTGTACCATGCATATCTGGGCCAGAGCATGCTCAGTGTGTGCGTCTGGCAGGGTGCCAGGGCCCCAGCAGGAGGGGTATGCAGGGTGTGTGAGGCGCAGGGAGGACGTGCAGCCAGCACCCTCCACATCCACCGGTACCAGCCCCCAAACACAGCCCTGCTCAGCCTCCCAGCCAGCCTCCCAACGCTGGAGACTCTTCCCCAGCATCAAACACCGATCCTGCATTCCAAACCCTCATTGATGTTGTTCAGCCAGCGCAGCGAAGCCAGCATCTCAAAGAGCAGAGGGTTATTGGGGATCTGTGGGGTCTAAACCCGCCCGTGTCCCGACGTAGCGGACATCGTGTTCCCCCAGACGCCCTGCCTACGATGCCTCGACGTGCCGTCCGGCGGCAGACGATCTCCACTCACCTTGATGCTCGACTCGAAGTCCGTGTTGACCTTAAACATGAGCCCCAGCCTCAGGTGGATCTCTTTAGAGCGGGAGAAGCTGGGGGCAATGTACAGCACCTCCTGAAATGCCTTTATCGCCCTGAGAGAGCGAGAGAGAGAGAGAGAGAGAGAGAGCGAGAGCGAGAGAGAGAGCGAGAGAGAGAGACGGAGAAAGAGACAGAGAGAGAGAGAGAGAGAGGAGGGAGGGGGAGAAAGAGAGCGAGACAGAGGGAGCATGAGAGACAGAGACAGAGAGAGACAGAGACAGAGACAGACAGAGATGGAGAAAGTGAGGGACAGAGACGGAGAGATCCAAAGAGAGGGAGAGCAAGGGAAAGAGCAGGAAGGAGCGTGTAGACAGAAACAGAGGATCAGTTAAACAGAGCTCTGCTCCAGGGATCGTCCATAACTGCCATGGGAACAGGTGTTCGTCCACACCTGGATCAGCAGTGTGAGTCATGGGAGGTGGGGTTATTAGGGAGGAGATGTCGTGTTGATTGTGGGGTACCGCTCTCATTGATTGCTGGGGGCTGGTTGTGCTAATGACTGGGAATTGGTAGTGATAATTCTGGGGTATTGGTAGTGTAATTAAAGGGGGTATTGATAGAGTTATCAATGGATCCAGCACAGAGGGAGAGGGAGGGAGCGGTGAGAATGGCAATGATGGAATGCAATGGAACAAACGAGCCCAAACACACACACACAAACACACACACACACACACACACACACATTGACAGTTGACACACTCCAGCGCAGTGCTGAAAAAACAGTCTGAGGCTGCAGCGTATCAAGCTGGCGCGGTCCCACAGCACTGAGGACAGAGGAGCACAGATCTCCCTGCGTACGGGGAGCTTAAGACAAACACACGTGCTCCTGTTCACGCACGCACACGCACAGACACGCACACGCACATACACACACGCCCATACACACACGCACACAGGATGTGCTCAGGCAAAGCTCTCTGAACCCGTAATAACCCCCCCCCCACCCCCCACCCCTCCCTTCCACTGTCATCCGCTCCAACACTGTTCCCCCCCCCCTCTTCCTCCTTTCTTCATCCCTGCCTGCAGTAAGTCTGTGTGTGTGTGTTGTTGTGTGTGTGTGTTGTTAGTGAAACAGGCACCCTCTGGACTGCGCATAATACCGAACCGTTTCCCAACGAAATGACACCAGTTAAGTTATTGTGGTCATTTTTCAAACAGCCTACAATTTGAAGCGTTCCAAGGCACTATACAGTGTGATTACTATGACGTTTTTGGCTAAAAACATAAGGGGTTAGTTATGACCCTTTTGGGCCTTAAAATACGTATTGGGTTAGCATGACGTTTTTTTGATGAAAATACATGAGGCGTTAGTATGATGTTTTTGGCTAAAAATACCTGAGGGGTTAGTATGACGTTTTTGGCTGAAAAGAGCTAAGAGGGCGGGGTTATGACGTGGTTTGGCGGAAAGACGTAAGGGGGGGTATGACGTTTTTGGCTGAAATACATAAGGGGTTAGTATGACGTTTTGGATGAAAATACATAAGGGGTTAGTATGACGTTTTTGGCTAAAATACGTAAGGGGTTAGTATGACGTTTTTGATGAAAATACATAAGGGGTTAGTATGACGTTTTTGACTAAAATACGTAAGGTGTTAGTATGACGTTTTTGGCTGAATCGACGTAAGGGGTTAGTATGACGTTTTGGGCTGAAAATACGTAAGGGGTGGGTATGACGTTTTGGGCTGAAAAGACGTAAGGAGAGGTATGACGTTTTGGGCTGAAATACGTAAGGGGTTAGTATAACGTTTTTGGCTGAAAAGACGGTAAGGGGGTTAGGTCCTTACCTTCCTTACCTTCTCAGCTGCTCCCCTAACCCAGGTGTACAGCGCCCCCCCACACCCCCACCCCTGCAAGAGAGCACCTCATCCCCCAGCCACACCAGCCTCACCAGGATGAAGGACTGAGATAGTGGGCTGCCTCGCAGTACATCTGACCTAAGACCACCTCATCGCCTAACACCGGACAAGTGTGACTGTCTCGGCTCCGTCGAGAAGTTAGCACGGAACAGAGCACGCCAACGACAAACTGCCGATAAGGTCACGTTGAACAGTACCACTACCTTCACCATTATCACTCATGTATCAGGCCTGGAAGATACTGTCCAGTGACAAAGAAGAGGCTGGCCCAGTCCAGGGTTGTGTGATACCTACAACTTTAGTTTGACACAAACGAGCCCACACGCTCGACTTCGCACAACCCCAGTAGCACACATACAGAAACGCACAAACATACACTTACCTTCCAGTAGTCAGACTGTAAACTGTAGTACCGCTGGTATGCTGATAATGCTGAGAGCGAGAGAGAGCAGGGGAGAGAGAAGGAGAGAGGGGACATCATTAGTGGACATGTCACCACCATGCTCCTGGTCCTACTCTGGCATCCAATGTTAGTCAGACAAGCAGAGCACCTTCACATCAAGTGACAAGCTGGCTATTTTTTGGCCACCTCAGCCGTTCAGAAACGTAAGGAGGTAGAGTAATATGTTCTCCTGTGATTGGTTAGTTTATGGCAACAAGAGAAAATCTTGAAAAAATGTATAATTGCTTGATTGAAATGTAAAAATGCATTAGCTGAAATGTTTGTGTCTGGTCTTCATTCAGCCATCAACATGCTCTGACAGAAATAGACTTTATCCTTCATCTTTTTACTAATAACCAACCATGCTGTGTGTGTCTGTCTGTGTGTGTGTGTGTGTGTGTGTGTGTGTGTGTGTGTGTGTGTGTGTATGTGTGTGTGTGTGTGTGTGTGTTTACGAAAGATGATAATTGCTGCAAATAACCTTTTGGATACTCTTCTAGGAGCAGGTTGAAGTGACCCAACTGGCAGAACATCTCCGGTTCCACTTTGCCCTCTGCTTTCAGGATGAGGGAGTCGTAGCAGCTGACTGCCTGGAAAGGAGGAACACAGAAGCAACATGTTCATGAAGGAGTTTCCCCGGTGACCCAAACCTTCACGCGGCAGCCACACGCTGTATAGTGAAGGCTTGCGGGCAGGACCAAGTTGCTTAACGCTTGACAGGCTCTGCAAAGTCAAAAAGCCCAGTACTTGGCAATCGCTCCCATTTTGCTTAATGATGAATATGATGTGAGGGCAGAGAATAAGACAAGGACGAAAGCTGATCTCCTGCCAATAGTGTGCGTTTTCCCTGCTCAAAACGAGGCGTTTTGCATAGTGCCAGCTCCGATACCAAATTTGGGGTTCCAGTCGGGCCAGGATTTAAATAACGTCTACACAAATCACTATGATAGGCTAAACCACAGCCAGACAGCCCTGCAGTGTAAGGGTTGTGCGTGTGCATTCTTAAATTGCTGTCGTAGTCAAGGTATCAATTCAACTTTTTATGTATGCGTGTGCCCAATTTGCTATGCACTGTATAACACACAATACAGTCAATTCATAGCAGATAGTCCCCACTACAGTACAGAAACCAATACGAATACGCCAATTAGCTTCTGAACGCAAAGAGGAGAGTTCGGAATAAATCAAGACCCAACAGATAGTTTGCACTGCCTGGTAGCCCTCTGTCCTCAAACAACCTGTTCATGGACTCCCCCCTGCATTACACTGGGGAAAGTCAATCAGCAAGATTAACATTCCCTGCCCGGTTAATACAAATGAATGGTCCCGCTAACACAATTACAAATCCACGTTGGCAGGGTAAATGGAAAAATAATGAATTACTGAGCCAGGTGTAGCCATTCTGGTCAACTAACTGCTCCATCTTTAATGCATATCATGGTGTTAAAGAGCTCTATGCCATGAGGTACTCCCCTCCCCCTGGCTCTTCAAGGCAGATTATCCGTGTCTTTAGGAAATTAATGGACTTCATTGCAGTAATGGTGCAGTAATGGGACACAAATGGCACCGCATTTGATTTAGCAACAACAACAAAAACATACTGTAAGCGCAACGGGCATGACAAAAAAAAATGTTTCCGCGCATTTTCGCATCTCCCTTGCTTCAGAACAACGTGCTTTGTGTTGTGATCCGTCTCAGGGGATATTGTATAGGCTACTAGTGCTTGTTTGTCTCACATTCATGTCTGTGCAATAGCTCAGAGACCATTCATCTGTCGAAGATGTCACGTCAAACCCCAAAATACAACTTCGGTATTAGGCCTACGTAGGGAAATATAGTATTTGGGGAGGGGGAGGAGGGGGGGTTAGGCAAAGCAGGAGCCACATGTTGATGGTAACATTAATGGTAGTGGGATGAGCCTCCAAGGGGGCTTCCATTGTAGCTACCACAACAGCCCAAAACAAAACACTGGGAGACCGTTTAGTGAGTCTATAACGTGATATCGGCTCAGCTACACCAATTCGAGCGACTCGACCCCCTAACATTTCGTTGAACGTGTGTGCCCTGTTCGGTTTCGCCTCAGATGAAAGACCAAAGCTTAGCTAGCAGCTAGCTAGCTCACACCTCTATCCGCCCCGCCATCTTGTTCCTATCTGAGCAATCATTACTTTGGTCACATTCAACGTTTAAATATTCGGCAACTTTTCCAATTTCATTAGACCTATATTTGCTATTGCACTGAACTGAAAACGGTCAGGATAGCATTCATAATACGCCGCAGTTAGGCTCCCGTTCACTCGCGGACACAGCTCTGCGCGTTTGCAGAAGCAGTTGACCAGAGAGGCAGGAACGGGACGGCCGGGTCAGTATCAGTTTAGCTTGCCTGCGCCAGCCACCTAGCTAGTTAACATGGAACAACACCATGGTCAACTCAAATATAATCATTTGTCTTGTACAAAGACACCCTCAAAGAATAGCTACAAGCGTCTGTCACCTAAATAGCTTTCTAGCTTTCTCCTTGTAATAGACCCTCGTTCCTTTGCGCAAGCCATGGCGTGGTTCTAAGAATGTTGACTTGCTGTATCGTTGCCAGTTACGAAATATTAGTTCGCTACAATGCATTTTCACAGCATCACCATTTCCGTTTACAGCACTAAAGCTTGCGACAACTTATTCAGCTGATGTTAACCAATTCAATTGCACGCTTGTTTATTGAGCTAGCTCGCTAACGTTGTCATCAGCTGTCAAAAGTGTTTGGCAATGAGCAACTACTAAGACAACTCCTTTAGCTACATCATACTTGCACCACCCCTATGTTTTACGTCCTCGAGTAGATGAATTCACGTCATCTAAACTTAAAAGCAGACAGCATGCAGTGGATTATCCATGGACCAATGATGCAACGAAAATTGCTAACTTGCAGAGCAGCCGACCAACGTAAAGCAATCACAAACAGCGTCTTTAGCGATGGGAATTCTACTCAAACATGCCCAGCAAACAAAGAGACACGCACTGTTGACAGCTGTCACGAGTAGGCTTGCAGCGCAGGTGTCAGAGCCCGTTTCCAGGTGTATGTGTACGTATCAGAAGTGATAAGGGACATGGGGCGACTCTGATTATATCAGTGGCATACCTTTAACAGCAAGGCCTTCGTTCTGGCGCCATCTTCATGAAGCCTCTGAAATCCAAACAGTGAACTGCAAGTAGAGGACAAGACAGGCGGTTCCGTATTAGTTTGAGGGGTATTCACATTGCTCGTGCAGACTACAGGCGGAAAATACTACATCAAAAAACTACACAGCAAAACATTACATAAAACTTTGTATCTAACCTGTCAATTCCCAACAAGCTGTCCCTCTCCTGCGCTGTTAGCTTCGGAAAGTCCTCCTCGGTTTCAGTCGCTTTTCCCACCGCCATTTTCTTTTCCTCATCACCAGCAGCGCCGAGACTTCGGGCAGCAGCAGAGGCAGCGGCGGCGAGCGACACTCCGCACGATTTCATGGAAATGCAACGTGGAAGTGGGCGACGAACTCCACCTAAATTCAACACTTTGTGTCCAGTACCTTATCCAGGACTGAGTAGGTTGGCTAGCGTTATTCTTGCCAAATCCTCAAGGAAAACAGGATCCCTTCAAGTTGCCTTCCTCGCGCATCATTCTACACAAAATACTATGTGTACTCCCATGAGAAATGATGCATTTAGTCGAATGAATACTGGATGTGACGAGAGGTTGTGGTTTGATTTGATCGCAAACTTGCTCCCAACCACCAGCTCAAAGTTGTTGTAATTGTGTCACATAGGCTAACGCACGCCGCCACGGTTGGAACGCCCTCTCCCCTCAGTGACCAATGAAAGCGTTAGTGTGTAATCATGTGCCTGGACCTGTATTGGGGTGTCTACCGTCGTTTTCACATTCAGAGGCCTGGCTGTATAACAAAACCCCTAACTTCACTGTTGTTTCTCAACCATTTTCTATTGGTTTCCTATTCCGTGTTGTGGTTACGTAATTGCACTTTCAAGTAGTCTATTGGTCCAGGTGACTGTCTTTTGCAGACGACCATCTCAGAGGAAGGGGTACAGGTCAGCGGCACTGACGCCGCAATGTTGCCAGTGCTGTACAAACTAGGTAGAGACAGTAGCTTTATCTCTCATTGAACATGTAATTCAATGTCAATGCATACTTGAGAATGTGTTGCAGTCTGTCTGTTATTGTTAAGTTTCAGACGTTCTTATAACAACTCTTTCTCTTATCATTTTATAATAGGCTGATGGCGCATGCTGTTTTGCATATTTGAGATATTTCCTATCTATCCGTTACTCGTAAACAGGTACATTTATCATAGGTTTTAAATGCTTTGTTGATAAACATGTTTATCACTCTCTCCTCCTTTCTCTCACAGTTTTAAATCGAAAATACATCTTGACCGATATAAGCTTATAATTATAGCGTTTTGTCAGATGTAATGCAATGGTAATAAAACAGTGCCCGTTGATTTGAGCAGAAGAACAGTATCTTTTGACGATGTCTTGGTTGCTCGATGTAACAGGCCATATACCCCAAATTGTCTTACTTAAAACAGAAGATTTACGTACAGCCATTAGGCTACATTACTTCCTCAATTGCTATTTGCTGTTTTGTTTTTTTCTCTCAAGCAGAGATAGGTTACGCATACTCTAGTTAAAGATAAAGTGGGATTTAAAGTAGGTTGCACTATATTGTTAAACTCCTCTGTGGGTTCAGTAAGGGCGTCCTTGATTATGTTTTAGGCTACAAACCAGTTTGGATCCCAGTGATGTCAAGGTGGGCCCCACTATGTTGGGTCCCCCACCATCCCCGAGGTCCATTTCCACATAGAGAGTGGAACATCAGAACCAGCACCCATCCCGCCAGAGACTGGTACAGGCGGTAAATCTGTCAGCACTGTCACTGCAGCAGATTGATGCTGAATGTCACCAGGCATGGGAAGGAGGAGGATATGAATTATTATGGACAAAGAGAAGAGGATCAAGTCCCTGCAGCTTCAGGAAAATCAACAAAACCTGGTGTTTATCAAAACAATACGGTCAGAAGCGCGTGAGAAACAGGGAAACCCTTAAGTCACAGTAATAAATGAAGTTCTCAGGACATGCATATAATTAACAGTTGTAGGCTATAAGTTTAACGAAAACAAAACACATTACAAGGGACCAACAATAAGAAAGTCCATAGAATAATGAATTAGGTGTGATGCTTTGATTTTACATTTAGACTATTTATCAAATAGTTTTTTGTCATCTAAACCGGAATAAATGAACGTCCCACAACAGTCAAATAATAGTTTACTTCTGTGTTATAGGTTACTAATCAAGGAGTGCATGCGATAAGGATATGCTGTATTAATTTAACGCAGTTCCATTTATGCAAACGACGTTCTAACGTGCTGGGACAGTAGTACGGCTAGAATAGCAGTAGCCTAAAGTCACAAAACTTCAAAATGGCGGATCACGAAGCGGGTGAGTAAGCTCAAAACTAAAACTAGACTGATATTCGGTCAAAGTTTCTCTTCTAACATATAATAATAGGTCAACAAAAGAAAACACGAATATGTGAGCAGTACTAATTAGGTTACTTATGCTGTCCTTGTGTAGCCTCCATATGTTGTTAACCAACCCTGTGTTACGATGTAGCCCATCGCAATAGCCAGCATTACCAATGAGCACAGTAGGCTATTCCATATGAATCTAAATTAAGATAATGTCACCATTACAGTCTACCTAGTAGAATAACACAAAATCCCATTGTTCGTGCATTCCTAATTTACGTGTGTAACCATCGCAATGATTGAAGTCCCAGATGGAGAAACTTTGTTATGAATGTACCATTGACTCTCAAGTGAACTATTTCTGTATATTCTTGGTCAGTTAGATTACATGTTTCTGTTTGTGTGCATACCTAGAGAATGAAGAGGAGGTATATGAGGTGGTGGATATAACCGAATATGCTAGACGTCAACAGTGGTGGGGCCGCCTGTTTGGTAACAACTCGGGCCCCATGGCTGAGAAGTATTCAGTGGCCACACAGATCGCCATAGGTGGAGTGAGCGGATGGTAAGCGCGGCCTTAGTGGGTTTTATATGAAAATAACGTATTGTTGTCTTGATTATCAACTGATACTTGTGGTCATTTTCTGCTGTAGCCTATTACTTCTGCTATCACTTTCACTTTAGGTGTGCAGGTTACGTATTTCAGAAAGTCGGAAAGATTGCAGCCACCGCCGTGGGTGGAGGATTCCTATTGTTACAGGTTCTATCAGTGGACATCACACGTTTACATTTTGAAAAAGCATTGAATATTTAAATGAGAGTTGTAGAAGAAATGGACCCATCGATTATTTTGTCATCTTCAGATAGCCAACAACAGTGGCTACGTGCAGGTGGACTGGAAAAGAGTGGAGAAGGATGTCAACAAAGCCAAGAAGCATCTGAAAAAGAGGGCCGACCAAGCAGGACCGGAGCTCAACTCCTTCATCGAGGACGTATGCATGCTTTTAAAAATATCTACCCTTCCTTTTTGATTGTGTGCTTTTGTGTTGGGCTAAGTCGACTGAATGCATCATTTTTCCAATGCAGTCCTCCGAGTTTGTGAAGAAGAACATCGTCGTCACAAGTGGATTCATCGGAGGGTTTTTACTTGGCCTGGCATCCTAGGTGCTTTTCTGCTGTACAGACGCAACCCACCAACCAATCGTGGCTGTGAAACTTTCCCTATTCAAATGCTGGTGTTGACCAACACTGTCATCAGCATAAACCAAAGTGTTTTTACACGTTAACAGAAAACAGATGATCACAGCTGAACGTCTACTATTGTATGGGGCCTAAGTATATCCTATATGCCATAGAGGTATAAATATATATCTCCATGCTAAATGTGCTGTTTCTATCACATAAGAATGTTCATGTTGGTGCCACTACAGGATATAGTGTGAGGAGAGAAAAAACACCTTCAAGGCTCTACAGCTGTCATTGTAGATGCAAATGTACCTATCCAGAGGTTTATTAGCTCATGCAGGACAACTTTGGGTCATATGCATTACTCTGTTCAGGCCTGGCCATATACTGCACAATAATGTATGCATTGTCAAATACAATCATATCTGTCACTGTTAGGTGGCAATACAATATGCTGGAAATACAGAGAAATTCTATAATATTGTTTTATCTATTGCCCTGGTTCTGCTTGAATGTGTCCATGGCAATCCAGGCATAGTTATACAGCACTTGCCATGCACGTTTTATGTTTTGTAATAAAAGTACTTGAATTTTACTTTGGCTAGCAATGCTTTGGTTTGTTTTGCCTTTGTGAGAGTGCAATATGAGAAAGGCTGTGTTTACTAGCCTCTTTTGTGATTTATTCTGTTCAATAAAGCCAACCTATTCACCTTTAGACTAGAAGGATGAACAGAAAATGCGGGTTGGTGTGTATTGTTCATGATATTAAAGGTTGAAAAAAAGTTTTGTGTTTCTCAATGTCTTTCAATATTCGGTTTATATGTGTATAGTTTGTCTTTACAAGACAGGCTCATGAAACTGAATGTATCAAAACTGCTACGGCTGGACAGGTGTTGCTAGGCAACGGACCCAAACAACACTTGCTAGAAGAACTTCAAATTGGAGACAGACCGGTCAGGTCTCCTAAATAGGACTTGAAACTGGGAGAGAAATTTACATCGTCTATCCAAAACCCAAATTGCCAGTATGGCGCTCCCGATGGTACCTGGGAATTCTCCCAACAAAAACGTAAGTAGGTAGTAAATGTGTGACTATTCGCTGGCTGACATTGCTGTCAGCCAGTGGCTATCGGAATGCTTCAGCGACTATTGTAGTAACCAATGACTTGAGCTACAAAGGATTGCACCCTCTGCTTGAGCTAGCACCAGTGGCCTACATATTCAGCTAACATTTTAATAAATCTTTGAACATTGTAACTGTAGTCGCCATGAACACTAAGCCTTGTACTACGCTTTACAACACCCGACTAAGCACAAAACGGAAGGCAGTTGAAGGTTAATACAATTGAATCTGCCAATGGATGTTAGGTAACCTTGATCATTGATTTTCTTTTCTCCAGTTGGGGAAAGACAAATTTCACAAATCACAGCATTTTGACTATTCAAATGGAGTCGCTATGATGGTGGGGTCAGAGAAACCAGGCATTGGAGGGGAACCTCTTTTGGGTCAGAAGACTTTGCAGAAGTATTCTGTGTTCCCCAAAGGAGAGGGCAGTGACATGCCATCGTGGGTTGCCTTTGACAAGCAGGTCTGTATGTCAATACTAGAATGAAGCAATAATTATTATGAAAAACATCAGGATATCAGGATATATGCCACGACTGTCACAGACTGCGTGACAGTCGTGGCATACGCTCCCTATCTCAGATGCCATCAACAAGTGTCTATGGAATTGAACTGCGGCTGTGAACGATGTTAAACTGTGCTGTGCTCCGCTTCTCTTATCCCCCTCCTATGAAGGTACTTTGCTTCAACGCCTACTTTGAGGAAGCGGTGAACCAGAGGCAGGAGGAGAAGTACAGGGTGCGCAGGTGTAAGATCTACTTCTACCTGGAGGACGACACCATACAGGTGGTAGAACCAGAGTTCAAGAACAGTGGCATTCCTCAAGGTGAATTTCACGTTCGTTTCGCACGCGGTTTTAAACGAGGACGAGGTGCTATGAGGTCAGACGAACACAGGCTCGAGTTTGTCTGGTCGCCATCAGATTGTCGATCGAAGCGATAGCTTGGTCGTGATTGGGCGTCGTTCTTCGGTTGCAGGGACGCTGATTCGCCGACACCGCATTCCACTTCCACCTCCGAACGACGACCGCTTCTACACGGTGCACCATTTCAACACCAACCAGCAGATGACACTGTACTCGCGCGCCTTCATGATCACCGACTGCGACGCGTTCACCAAGAACTTCCTGAGGAAGCTTGGGGTCCGCATGAATCCGCCCGTCTCCATCCCCGAAGACCCCTACAGCAACCTCCGACAACAGGTGGGGGAGGTGGAGAGAGGGGGAGGAGGGTATGGGAGGTGGAGGGGCTGTGGTGGAGGTTAGAGGGAATGGGGAGAGGGGCGCTCAGATCCTCAGAAGTAGTGTGAGTGGATTGTTAGCAGGGCCCACGAGGGTTGGAACAAGATCTGTCATACTAGACTGAAACCCACACACTATTCTCTGGAGTAACAATACTTTTGGTTTATTACTCTATCCCACATAACTCGTGCCTTCCCATGAATGATAGTAAATTTATGTTTACCGTTAAATATCAGGTGCGCAGGCTTTGCGTTTCAGAAAGGAGGGATGATTGCCAACCTTATGAGAGCCACATGAGAACCAAAGTTGCCACGTTATTTGTTTAGTTTGTGACCAATCCACAGTTGTTCATCTAATTCCCTGCCAGGTCCCCATCCTTTTGCAAACAGTTTTGAAGAATGCGTTCAGTTAGAGAACTGCAGCCACAGCCGGGAGAGCTGGGAGAGGGAGGGGCGAGGGAGAGGTGGGTTAGACATGGAGAGAAGTGCAGGGGAGGGAGGGGGAGGAGGGAGGGAGGGAGGGAGGGAGAGAGAGGTGGGTTAGGCATGGAGAGAAGGGCAGGGGAGGGGGGGAAGGGGTCCATTACTGCTTTGCAAATAAACTCTGCCATTGTTCCTCACCCATGTGATGCTTATCTAGATGGAGGAGAATATGAAGCCACTGAGGCCCTATGAGCGGCAGGATACGCTTAAGCAGTTCCTGGATCACGACCGGAATGTTCTAAGGTTCTACTGCTACTGGGACGACTCGGAGAACATGTTCGGTGACCCGCGGGAGCTGACGCTGCACTACTTCTTGGCGGATGACACCATCGAGATCCGTGAGGTCATCTACCCCAACTCTGGACGAGATGCCACGCCCAAGTTCCTCCACAGGAGCAAGCTACCCAAGGTGAGTTAGGAGTTAGGTTGGCGTTCCCTCATTTAGCAAGACAAGAATGGAGCTGGAATTGCTGTTCTAGCAGCTCAAGAAACGACCGACCGCCCCCAAAACAGGCACTTTCTCAAGGCGAACATCAGTGGAAAGACGAACTGGTGGCCTCGCTTTCCCACCGGTTTCTTGTTTTGCGCTGTCCCTCTCTCTTTGTCACTCTCTGTCGCTCTCTCTTTGTCACTCGCTGTCTCTCTCCCTCTACATCCTGCCTTCCTCTCTCCCCCTCAGATCTTTCATTCACCCTGACAGGACTAAAGGACGGTCTAGCCTGCCTCCAGCTCTCTAGCTTTCTCCTCCGCTTACTGTTCAGACTCTAATTCCTTCTGAAAGGGCGCCCAGAGAATTCATTCATTTGTCTTCACAATGTTTTTTTGTTTTTTTTTCGTTGTTTTTTTCCAATCTAGTGATTGTCAGTCTGATTGTTTTGTTGCCATTCCCTAAATGTCATCTTGAAAGGTTGATGTGAGTCCCCCAGCCAGAGAGACAGAACCACATCCCCACTTACAAACGACGTGTTTGTAGTCTGTCCTCGCTTGACTGCGTTGCGGCCTGTCGACACGCAAAGAGCCATTTCTGGCTAAGTTGAGATGTTTGAGCTTTTCAGCTTTGCGGGTGTCTCTGTTAAGACTAATGCAGGATGTGTGCGGGCGTGTGTGTGTGTGTGATTAACCGCTATTCTGTCCTTGCGTCTGTGTCGTCTAGCGTGCTCCTGCGGCCAAGCGGCAGCCTGGTGAGATCACAGACCGCACGGTGCTCAACGTGTTTGGGCCCATGGGTCAAGGAGGACGCTACATCCTGGACAGCCTCCGGGTACGTCTAGACCGGGGGGCTGGAGAGAAGAGCTGTTGTCTCAGCTGAGACCGAGCGAGAGCTTGATGTCATGGACATCGTAGAACTGTTCATACGCTGCTCGCACTCTTTCCCTTCCCCCTCTCTCCCTCTCTTTTCCACTCTCTCTCTCTTTCTCTCAATTTAATTAAATAATGCTTTATTGGCACGAATGAGAGAGCATTGTTTCCAAAGCCATATAAGATTAACCATATCCAAATGACGAAACCTTTGTTCAAACAAAATAATGGTAATAACAACTGCAATCAATCACGACAATAATGAAAATGAATACGTGTCTATAAATAACACTCTCTGTCTCTCTCTTCCTCCCTCTCCGTGTTTCATTCTCTCAGACTGGTGCAGTTCAGGAGGACTTCTATAAGGATAGTGACCTGACCCTGGGTGGGGTCGTGAATGTGTGGGGTAGGAGGGTGGTCATCTGTGACTGCGACAACTTCACCAAAGAGCACTATCGCGCCAAGTATGGCATCGGTAAGTCTCAAACGCTATAGAATATGGTAAGCAACAACAACAACAAAAATGGTGAATTGTTTTAGACCTGCACTGCTTGAGTTTGACCACTAGATGTCCATAGAGTAGCAGAGTTGCATCGCCCTGCAAACGGGTGCTGATTTATTTTGGTGGGGCAGCGAGCCGTCTAGTAGGCTGAGTATATGCTGCGGGACCTACAACCCATCTCCCGCCCCATCTGTCATCCAGGCCGGCACCAGAAACCCCCCTGTAATCACCCTCCAGCCTCTGCCCTAGACCTCTAGACTCAGGAGAGGTCTGGAGAGGGGGCAGGGAAGGCTCACGCTCCACCAGAAGAAGTAACTCAACCTGGGCTTGTATGCGTTAGTCTCCCTGCTTCCCCTCCTATGTTTATGGCTTAGGGTGGTTGTGGAGCTTGTAGCATTAGTCACAGCTGATGTAGGCAGAGCCCCCAGTGACAGGCCTCTCTGACGGAGAGCCGTGTCTGACCGCCCGGGGTCAGCAGGCACAAGGTTATTATCTGTGACCAGGCTCATACATGAATTGATTACACGGACGAAATCCTTCTTTTTTCCATCTCTCAACTCATTCTATCTCTCTTTATATTGCTTTTTTCCTCCTTTCTTGCCATCTTCAACCTGTTCTTTTCCTCTCTTAGAGGACTTTACCCCCATTCAGTACAAGGCACCCCCTGCCCCCAAGCCCCCCCGGCCGGTGCCCCCCTACAATGGGTTTGGCTCTGAGGAGGACTCCCTGTGCTCCTGCCAGGGCCTGCTGACCAAGCCCCCCCAGAAAGACCTCCGCAAATTCCTGGACAGGTGAGAGGAAACGTCAGCCCGGCTGCCTCATCCGGATGAGTCGATTTTTCACCAGCGGTGTGTTTCCAATCGGTCTGCGCGCGACTGTGTTGCTGTCTGTTTCTCGTGAGCGCATGAACCCGATCACGTGTTCACCCCCCCCCCCCCCCCCCCCCCCCTCCCCCCGTCTCAGGCAGGACCTGGAGAGCAACGTGCTGAGGTTCCTGGGGAAGATGGTGACCGACAACCCCGTCAACAGAGACAGGGTGTTCATCATTTCCTTTCACCTCGGCGACGACACCATCTCCGTGTTCGAGCCCCCGCAGAGGAACTCAGGTCAGAACGACTCCGACCAATCGCGGAGAGAACACAACAGCCATCCCCTCTCCTCACCTCACCTTCCCCCCCCCCTCCCTCCCCCCTCCCTTGCCAGGTGTACTAGGGGGCAAGTTCCTGGAGCGCAGTCGCATTAAGAAGCCGGGCCAGGAGCTGTTTAAGAGCGAGATGTCGCAATACGTCTGTGCTCAGGACCTGTTTGTTGGAGCTTGGCTCACGCTCAACAACCAGCCCTTCCAGCTGGTGGATGCAGACGATTACGCCTTCAACTACATGGAGCAACATGCTGAGGAGGTACAGGAGCCCTAAAGCTGCTTAATCCTTCTCACTTCCCCCAATGCTTCATCGCATGAGAACTGCCATCATCACCCATTGTGTTTAGTCATGAGAGGAGAGTGTTGGTAAACACAGCCGAAGACTGTTCATGTAACGATTCGTCACTCAGGCTGGGATCCATTTGCAGGCTTTTATTAGAAGAAAGCGTAGTACAACAGGCAAGGTCAAACAGGGGTAAACAGGTATAGTAAGGGACAGGCAGAATCGTAGTCAGGGTACAGGCAAGGAATCAGGGCAGGCAGATATCACTCACACTCGCAGGCAGGCAGGCAGACAGGCAGGTTGTCAGTTGTCATGTTCCTGGACAAACGTAGCTCTGTTTCTCTCCAGTTCCCCATGGCTAACGTAGGCACCATCATCAGTAAGATTCACTCCATCTCCGAGGAGAAGACGAGAGAGATCAAACAGTTCCTGGCCCTCAGCGACCCTGGCAACACAGGCCTCATCCCCTACGAGCCCTTCAGGTACGGGAGCAGAACGTCCTGCTAACGCTCCCGAACCTGCCAAGGCCTTTGGAGCAGACGGAGGGCCAACGAGCTCTGTCCTGGTGTCAAGCTCACAGCTGCTCTACTGGGATGGTGCCGCCTAAAGTTGAACCCAGAGTTCATGTGCGTTTGTTTGTCTGCCAGGGGTCTGCTGGTGGGGATGAATCTGGGCCTGTCGGAGCACGAGGTGATGATTCTGGGCCGGTGCTTCTCTGAGCAGGAGCAGCCGGGAGACGACCTGGGTCAGATTCTGGCTGTGGCTCAGGACCAGCTCAGGAAGAAACACTTTGAGAGCTTTGCCGACATGGCCAGGGCCTTCACACACGAGGACCGACCCAAGTAGGAAAAACGCACTCACGTGAAAACAGACCAATCACCATGTCCCAAAGACCCACGTCATCACGCACTGCGCCCTCGCAAAACGCAGCTACAGCGCTCAGGCTTTCCCTGTGCTGTTTCCCACGTGAACACACGCACACACCCGCAGGACACACTCACATTTACACACAGGCATAATAGCGTCACACCAAAGCACTGATCCTGCGGCCAGGGCCCCATATCTGTGAGCAACAATTAGTTCCAGAGGTGGGAGAGTGGAGCATTGGAACCAGACTATCCCCACAGACCTGCATGGCATGTAGCTCTTACATTCCACCAAGGCAGTGTACACACACACACACACACACAGTGCAGAGCTGTGGCATGTTGCTGGCTGACCTGGGGTAATGGATGGCCTGGTGGATCGCAGGGTCAAGCTGAATGGACTGTAGCTTGAAGTATGTGGATACCCTTCGTTAGTTTCAGATTTGTCTCCCTCCTCTGCCTCCTCACTGCCTCGGTAATGAAGTTGGCCTCCAGACTTCTCAACAATATTGGGGGGAAAACTGAAATCTAGTTAGCTCTTACACAATAATTATAGTCTCTCTTTCTCTCTCTTACCCCTTTTCTCTCCCTCTCTCTGTCGGATTTTCTGAAGACACACAGACGGACCATCACAGGTCCGAGCGTGTACATATCTCTGTTTTTCCCATGTTTGTCCTTGTACTTGACGCTGTCTCCTGTCTCCAGGCTTGGCCGTCTGTCCACCAAGGAGACCAGGACGGTGTGCAAGGCCTTTCATTTGCCCCTGGCTGACGACCTGCTCAGGGCCCTGCTCAAGAGGTACACCCTTACACTGCTCCCCACGGGCCCTGTCATCTGCGTGTGGCTGCTGGGAGGGGAATTAACCCATCTCTGTCGTCCCCCCCGTCCCCCAGGTTTGAGACGGGGGAGGAGATCGACTACCATGCGAGAAACGGGCAAAGGCCTATGTTCACTTCTCACTAAGCTGCAATCACACATCTCCAGAGCAGGGAAAGCAGAAGACTGGCCATCAGAGTTCCCTCCAAGAAGGGTGCACAGTGAAACGACGTAGACTCATGAAAGATCCTGGCCCTCCTGCCCAAGCATTGCAAGTATTGACAAAAGGAGACGCTGAAGGTTATACTCCACTACACCCTACGGATAGCCCGAGTTCGAGAAAACACCGCGAAGGCCTCGTTAAGGGGCCACGACACATGGCGGTTGGGGGCGGGGGGGCGTTGGACCGTCGGTCAAGGAGATGGAATGCGCCATCTTGGGACCGCCCTCAGCCATAGCCAAGCTTGAGAGGGGGTGTGAGCTCCTCTGATGTGTTGGTCTTGACTAGGCGTGTAGTCGTAATCAGGCATGTCGAGCCACGGAAGTAAAGGCAGCCTACCCACGCACAGCCATCTGTGATGGACCGGCTCCATTTGCGCCCCCTCAGAAAACAGAACCCTTAAACGGTCCATATCCATTCTTAGGACAAGTGTCCACCCCTTTACCTGGTTAGGACTCTCTTGACCACTCCACTAATCCACTCAGTCCACCCCTCAACCTGCTGCAACCTCAATAGAAGAAGAACTCCCTGAGAGAGCCTCTGCATCGCCAAACAATGAGCTATGATCAAAAACACCCTCTGGGTTGTCAGGAGATCCTGCTCTATGCTCCACAGACAACGGAGGGATACACAGAGGGGCAGAAAATAGAGCGAGACAGTGAGGTGGGGTGGAGCGCACAGGGGGATGAGGAGGGGGGGGGGGGGAGAAAATCCAACCACAAGTATACCCAATCACAGATCCAACACACCAGTGCCAAGCACAACGCCGGTTGAGTGAGGATGGTGATCAAAGTGTATATCATCGGGGCGCCATTTCAGACTACACTCCTTGAAGCAAGACTGAGGACTCACTGGCACCGCTGTGGACATCAGCAGAGCGTGTCCAGCGTCATGCAACGAATTTCCATAACACGACCTACCAGGCGCGGATGGCTAGAGCCCTGTGTGCGTGCTGAACATGATCTGGGTCTGTGTGTGCGCGCTGCTGGGGCGGATGCCCTTTGTTCCTCTCACGCTCGTTCAGTCATACGCCTACTCTAACCTGCATGCCGTCACAAATCACCAGCTTTTTTCCACCCAACCCAGAGCCCCTCAGCGCGGTTGGTCCCCCTAGTTTTGGTCCACATCGTTCCTCCGCGGTTATTGGATCTACTGCTGCCAGTTCCTTCACCATCGGCGCGGCTGTGGAAGCCCTGAAGAAGAGTAAAAAAAAACCTCCACTGTGTCTTTGGCTCACCTTCAGTATTCTGCTGTGTCACAGCGATGACATCGCCAGACTCTCCGGACTCTTTTTGCTTTCAGCCTCTTTTCTAAGGGCATTTGATCTTCTGTTTCACCCTTCCTTTCATTGGGCTACATGCTTGACTGCAGGCCAACTTCAGAATCGAAAGATGACGTTCCAGATATCCAGAACCGAGCGTACCCTTGCGGAATGTAACCAGTGTATTCCTTCTCTTACTCTCACAAGTGGACATGACTCGTTCCGTCCCCTTCCGCAACTCTCCGTGCATGTACAAACCAAACCAAGGAGCAGAACATAGACTTGTGTCGTCAGGGAGACGCAGGTGAGAGCTGCTGAAACGAGCTGTCGCTGCTGTTGTGTTCAGTTTCACGTAGACTGGAGCGGCGAGGCCCGGGGTCCGGCGGTGAGGAACGTCAACTACTCCGCCCTTCTGGAGAGGGTCCTAGGCAGTGTGAAGACCCCCGCAGACACAACCCTGTGATCCGGCACAAAGAGAAGACCACTCCTGGAACCATCCTGCTAGCTTTGATACCTTAATGACGTTGTACAACTCAATCGGACATTGCACAGAGGGTCTTTGTCTCTCGTTATTTTATTCCCGAATTAAAGAATGTAGATTGCTTTAGCGTCCAAACATCTGTTTTGATTATGTTTTGTGTGGAAAATATGTGTTTATTTAGTGGCTTAAGCATTAAATAAGATGCTTAACTATGGTATGCGAAAAGTTGGCGGGCTGTGTGGGAACACGTGTGTGTTTGTGTGTGTGTATTTGTTTAATTGTTTTTGAGATACCCCTTCAAGAACAGCAAACAAAGAAAGATTAAGGAACAGTTCCTCTGTTCTTAGTGGTATTTGTAGCAGGTGAATGTTTAGGGTCAGAACCAGTGTTAAGAGTGAACTTTGTATAAAGGATCCGAGTCTGGGGTTGTTTTTAGTGTTCAGAGCCCGTTTAGGTTTCTGTGTTGAGGTTCAGGTGAACGGTTAAGGTTAGGGGGAAGGTTTGAGTTGGGGGGGGGTTAGTGAAAACAGGAACTGAATTGTCATTCCACAAGAACAGGTAAATGTGTGTGTTTGTGTATGTGTGCGTGTGCGTGCAACTCCTTAGGTCCAGTACATGTGTGGATAATATGCTGAATTAGTGAGAAAGCCGTAGAGACGCTGTAAAAGATACGAGGCATTAAACCAGAAACATATTTCAGCCACAGGCTGACAAACATACACATACAAACACACACACACAAACACACACACATACAAACACACATGTTCAGATTGTGAAGTAGCCTCCTTCTCGGAGCTGAGTTGATAAGAGAGGAAATGACTTTGGAACGGGAGACCAGGTCTGACTTTGCTCCTGATGAGATCGATGCTTTCATAAACTTGACACAGATGCCTGCAGAGGACAGCACAGGCTGGGAGCACAGGCCATGGAACACTACTGGAGGACTGGGACACACAAGTCCCACTGGGACAGAAGAAGAAACCTGTTTTCTGATGATATCAATGAAGGTTTTAGATCCTTTTTTTTGTCCGAAGCATTAATTGGCCGAGAGATAGACAGGTGGTTGATTAACGTCCCGGAACACCCGTTTTTGGAAAGCGATTCCTTGTTTTATTGGCGAGGAGAGTTGGAGGCCGTTCAAGAGCGTCCAGGGCTGCTGGTGTGTAATAGGGCAGCAGATTGGCGGACAGGTTGGGGCTCCACTGTAATCAGATCCTCCATCTCAGATAGAGGCTTTACTGCTCCGGGGGTTAACTGAAACATTCGGTAATCAACTATCCAATCCCCCCCTCCTTTCAAGCATGCCCTCTCGTTCGCTCTTTTGTCTCACTCAAACGCGCTCGCTCGCTCCAGCAGGACCCTGTCCGGGTGAGCAGAGCACAGAAAGAGGGGATGACATCACCCAGGGTATTATCAGGTCTTCGCTGGCTGCTTTCACACATACTAAAATATTAGCCTCACCCTCCGCTGCCCGCCACAGAGGGTAGCGTGGATGGGGACGGGGTGTCGGTGATGACGGGAGGGAGGAGGGAGTTGGGGGGCGGGGCGTGCAGGGGCTTCCTGAGCACAAACCTGGCCTCTCGAAACGTTGGGGGGGGGGAGAGGGGTTGAGTGGCCGGCTGGTTTCGAGAGGTACCCCTTCCTTCCCCCCCCCCCCCCCCCCTCCTCGGCATTCTACACACACAGACACACGTCCGCCCATCAGAGCAGCGTAGCAGCTGACCCCCAAACTGAGATCCAGACCCTGTTTCATGCCAAAATGGCCTCCGACCCTGACCAGGAACGACCTTGGACCACACAGAAGAACCCATCAAGACGCAGCCCACCTGCGCCGCCCTACCAGAGGCGCACGTTTAGGAGCTGACGCGCATGTTAAACGTTCCCGAGTACGCACGTCATAAAAATGCACCGTAAGTATCCAATGAAAGAGTCAGACTTCCCATAACATCATCCATCAGGGCTGACCTTGGCTGCTGCGCTTCTGCTGGCCTGACGGGTCTGAAGGAGAGCGGTCTCTGTGGTCTGATAGGCCTCTCTGCTCAGACAAGAGACGGGAGCAGGGGGGCCCCAACTCAGGAAGACCCGCGTAAGGATGTCTGTTCTAGTCCAAGTTTACAGTTCTTCTGCTCTGTCTTTCCGCACTGTAAAAAACGATATGCAGGAAAGTCATAAATGTTTCTGGGGTTAAATGATCTCCAGTGTGTTGTGGGGGGCTGGGGGGGGGCTGGAGTGGGGTGAGGTGGGCCTGTGTGTGTGTGTGTGTGTGTGTGGAACGTTTGATACTGTTCTGGTTAATCTATGAGGGCTGGATTGTTAAAGATCTCCCAAGAAAATAGGGAAACTGTTTGTTATGAACAACTACTTTCCTTGTTGAACAGTGGAGATAACCAGTCATTTGCATCTATAACAAAAGCCAAACCTGAGCCAATCGTTTCTCCAAGCCCCCTGCACAAACAACAGATGCATAACAACGAGGGTCTACGCGTCGGAATTCGACCGAACTCAAAACTATCGGTGTCGTGCGTCTTGGTGAACCTGGAAGGAGAAGAGCCGGTCTCTGGTCTTCGTCTGAGCAACAGATGCAGAACTAACGGAAGATAGAGGGGGCTGCAAACAGGAGCGCTTCTAGTAGTCCTGTGTGCCTGTAGGCACTGGCCCCTGTATGTCAAGCAGGGCAAACACCCCCCTCACAAGGTCAGCCCTTGCCCCAGGTGCATATGGGGAAATGGTTAACCACTTTTCTTCACTCCCTGTCACTCATTTGGTAATCCTCTATCTATCTATCTATCTAATCTATCTCTCTATAGTCCCTCTCTCAGACTCGCCGTCTTCAAGTCTTCATCTTAATCCTAATTTCTCTCTGACCCTCCCCTCGCTAGACTCTCTTGAAGCTGCCCCTCTGTCTTACATTGATATCAGCCATGCTAGTCCCCCTGCAGACACGATCCATTTACCCACTCCACCTACAAGGCTCTGAACACTTGTTCAACGAGAGTGTGTCCCTTGGCACCCCAGCTCAGACCTGGTACACTCATCAAACACGTTGTCTTTGGCAGCCCTAGGCCAGGACATTATTCTAGCTGGTAAAATGAAGAGAAGTTATTCTACACCAGCTGTAAATTAGAACACAGGGAACTATTTTCATTCGGGTTTTCGCTCCCTCAGGACTCCATTTTGGACTGGAACGAGCCTGTTTTTCTGTTGCGAGCCGGTCGACATAAATCTCTCGAAATTATGGGTCCGTTCTTTTTTTTTTGGTGTAGCTTGAAATAAGAGAGCAGATCCATCTCCTAAATGAAGACTGAATGTGTTCCTGGTCCATCAGTCAGTCCTCTGTGGGTTGCTGGCCCTCGCATGCATAATAGGAACCTGCTTGGAACAAGCCTCCCAGCCAGTCTACTGGTCTGGGTTACGAACAGACAGCTTCAGTTAAAAAACAGACAGAAAGAGAGAGAGAGAGAGAGAGAGAGAAAGAGAGAGAGAGAGAGAGAGAGAGAGAGAGAGATAGGAAAATGAAAGAGAGATGAGAGGGAGATAAGAGAGGTAGGGACGGGAGGAGGACAAAACGCGTCGCAAGGATCAGAGAGACAGAGAGGATCAGTGAGACAGAGAGGATCAGTGAGACAGAGAGGATCAGAGAGACAGAGAGGATCAGAGAGACAGGTGAGAGGAAATTTGCTGCTGTTTGGCTGTGACCAGACCAGGCGGGGATAGCGGTCTGTCTCTGAGTGGGGAAGCTTGGAGACGAGACCTCAGGTTCTGCTCTGGAAGCCTCCGAATGTGCTCCTCTGCAAAAGCATAGCAGCTGAGAACACGTCCAACTCGCAAACTTGCGAATCAACAACTACAACCCAGTTACACAGCTACATGGTCCGTGGGACTGTTACGGAGGATAAATCACTGCTGTAAAACTACAGGCCCCTATCCATCTTAACCACCGGCAGTACACAGCCATATCCATGACAGAGGACTATTTTGTTTTAGTTTTGACTATTTTTGGCTTGTAGTCACACACACACACACACATGCATGCGTGCACATACACATCTTTCTCTACCCCTCCCTCTGTATCTCTCAGAGGATCCAGAGAAATAAATGACTGCAGATGGGATTTCAATTTTGCTTCAGCAGAACATTTTCTTAACGTGGTATTAGGATACATCACCTCAACCCAGTTAGGCCATGTCGCCACCTTACCTGAATGCAGGCTGTCCATGCCAAGCACAGACACTCTGGTTTCACATGCTTGAGTTACGAGCATTTAATTGCACCGTATTCGCCAGGGTGATCATTTAAAACGCCTGTGACTGTTATCCAAACACAACCTTCACTTGCTTGGGACTCTCCTAGGTGGCTCTTGCTGATGTATAGGTTTCCGCTCTCCTGGTGTCGGCTGTAATCGGCCTCCTTCAGAGCGGGTGCTGCTCGTGTTTTGGTCCGGGGGGGTGTTTTTCCGGGGGGGACGGGGGATGGGGGGGGGGGGGGGGACAGGTGAGAAATTCAGGGGTGGTTCAGCCGAGGTCTTGCAGGTAATTGTGTTTTGAAAACTTTTGACCCTTACTAAGCCTAAGTAGTGCGCTCCTTTATTTCCCCCCGAGAGTGAGACTGCATACCAGAAGTTTTGTCTATCTGTTTGTGTCTGTTTGGCTGTCTGTGTCTCTTTGTCTGTCTGTGTATATTTGTCTGTCTGTGTTTGTCTGTCTGTCTGTCTGTCTGTGTCTGTTTTTCTCTGTCTGTCTGTCTGTCAGATCATTTAAAGATGTCTGAAACAGACATCTTTAAATATATTGTATTATATTCTCAGCACCCTTTACTGTTCCCAGGTTGTCTGACAGACCTATTGTCAGAGCCATGTTTATAGATATCTTTGTTTCGACATGTTCATCTCTGTCCTCTCTCTCGCTCACCCTCCGTTCCATGGTTTCTCTCTGTCAGGAATGCGTCTCTAACACCCTGAGCCTCTTCAGACAGACGCAGATTGTATATGTGACCCCTGTCCCCCCCACACACTCCTCCACACCCATCCACCCATCCCCACCCACCCACCCCACCCACACACAGACGCTCACCTTGGTGTGGACTTGTCTTTATGTCAGCCTTGCCACCAGTGCCAGTATTGATATCAGCAGTAGATTGATCATTCCTTTGTAACCCAAACTGTGTCAAATTGCAAACTATGTTTGAAATTCCATAGATGTCCGGATTCTAGCATGGTTGGAGACGTGGGGGGGCTGACAGCTATTGTCTCATACTGACAGCGATGTCTGCGTCGCCATGACACTCTCTCATCTATCTGGTTGCCTCCTCACATTGTCCTCAGGCTGTCTGTATTTACATGCAGACGCAGAAGACTGAGGAGGAGGAGGAGGAGGATTTTACCATGAAAGTGTGGTCCTGACAAGCCCACCTCTGGCGTTCCATCTTAAAAGCTCTTCCTGGTTGTTCAGTAGAACGTGCTGATAGGCAGTCGTGGCGAACAGGGCTCTTTACGTTCAGCGCCGCAAGCTCCGGCCCGTTGATGGATTGCGTGGCGATTGGAAGTGGGCAGACTTCCACCACGAGAGGAGGATCTTCAAACCAAGAAAAGCCTCTTTACTCACAGGACATGACAGATTGGGCAGTTACTTTTTACCTAACACATGGCTGCCGTGACTATAACTCTCTCTCTCTCCCTCTCTATCTACTTTTCTCTCCCAACTCATTCACCCCCACCCCCCAGCTATCCTGCCCCCCGCCACCCGCCCCCCCTGCCCCCCCCTCGCCCCCCCTCCCGAGCCCCACTCAACCCCCTGGTGTCGTGTAGAGTCGGGAGGCGCGTGAAGAGAAAGGCCGGGGGACCAGTTGTTTTTAAATAAACTAATTCTGCTAACAGTTTTATAACCCTGACCTCGTAAAACTGGCCCCAACTTTTGGTCAGCTCTCTGATGATGCAAGCAGAGCAGTCCAGGCCTGGAATTCCCATTTGCCTGTCAGGAGCATGTCGGTGTGTCAGCTGGTGTGTGTTTGCCTGTGTGCGTGCGTGTGTGTCTGCGTGTGTGTTCGTGAGAGACACACACACAAACGTGTGTGTGTGTGAGTTTGTTTGTGTGTGTCCTTTGTGTAATATACGATCGCATCTACATTTGACAACCGTCCTCAAAGGCACTGCATCTCGTCCCCTCCACCCACCCCTCCCTTTCTAGTGCCTTCCTCATGAAAGTACAGGACTGTAAACGTGAGACAGGGCGATAGAGGGTAGAGGTAGATGAACGAGAGAGACTGCAAGAAAGCTGTGTGAGAGAGAGGGAGAGGTGAGCGGGGGGGGGGCGGAGAGAGGGGTGAGGAAGGGAAAGTGAGCGAGACAGCGGGAGAGGGAGAGAGAGCAGCAGAGAGCTCACACAGCGAGTCAGGGAGAGAGCCCGCGTGTGTGCGAGAGAAAGATAGAAAGGGAGAGCGAGTGAACGAGGGGGACGGAGGGATTGAAAAGCGATTAGAGGAGCAGCCCGGCCACTTGTGGTGTGCGCAGCAGCGGCCGTGTGGATACTGCTGTCACTCTGCTGATCAGGACCGAAGGTAAGATACCGCCGGAGCTCTGAAAGGGGGGGACCCAGACGTCCGACTTCAAGCCCCGGGATCGGGACGCCTCTGCAGGTGTAGATACCAACAGAAGTCACGTCAAAGATCTCATTCGCTGTCAGAGATGACTTGTCTTACGAGCTGTCGATTACAGTTGAAAACAAAACATCGCTGCTGCCCAGACCAATCAGCTCTATCTTCATGCGGTCTGTTGGCTAGATGGTGTATTTACGGATAGAAAGCTTGATAGCAAAGTGTCGGGGAAATGATTGATGCTGTCCGGATCTCCGTGTGCTCCATTGCTTAGGTATTTCAGTTCCTCCTGGGAGGTATTCTCAGCCAGAGAATCTGTCAGCCAGACACTGGTGGGTCTGATTAGGACACACGCAGACAATTGGGAAAGCAGTTATGAGGCTTGAGCGTGGCTAGGTGGGTTGCTGGTGTGAGGCTAGGTGTTGCTTGACGTCGATTATAATTCACACGCAGGTTAGACCCACCGGAATTCTCTGCAGGGCTAGATGAAGTTGAATGGGTGTGTGTTTATGGCTGGCATATCAACAAGGTTAATCCCAGTGGATGTATAATTTGCAGGTGCGTCAACAGTGTGTGCGCGCATGCCTGTGTGTGTCTGTGTGCGTGTGCGTGCGCCTGCGTGTGTGTGAAAGACAGGGTAAGTACCTTGTGCATAGCCTGTGGCTGCTGGCTTATGCTGCAGGGAGATGATGACAGATATAATGGAGTCTGTGGTAGGTAGAACAGAGAGATGAGATACCACCTCCATCTATCAGAGAGAGAGACGGAGAGAGAGAGAGAGAGAGAGAGAGAGAGAGAGAGAGAGGGGAGGAAGGGAGGCAGAGAAGTACGGTAAAAAGAACATGTTTAAAAGACAACGAGGAAAGTGAATGTGTGTGTAAAGTGGAATAAGAGAGGCTAAAAAGAAAACTAGACGACAGAGAAATGATTGAGACAGAGACAGAAACACCCGGGATGACAAAACAAAGGCAGAGATAGTAGTACACCAAGGAACCAGACAGGAGGGAGAAGCATGTGTGAGGGTTTCTCTCTGCGTGTGTGTGTGTGTGTGTGTGTGTGTGTGTGTGTGTGTGTGTGTGTGTGTGTGTGTGAGAGAGAGAGAGGTAGAGAGACATAGAGAGACATAGAGAGAGACAGAGAGAGAGAGAAAGGTGAAGGAGATTAGAAGGAGAGTAATGGTGTGTTTAAGGCAGAAAGAGACAGACCAAGCGATCCACACTTCCATCCAGACAACACGGACCAGTTGAAGCCAATGAGAAACAGCTCACTGAGAACCATGAGTGTGCGTGCGTGTGCGTGTGCGTTTATGTGCGCGCGTGTGCGTCTTATAGCTTTGGAAAAAAAGGTTCTTAAATTGTTTGGAGAAAAAGGAGGAAGAGGTGTTTTTGATATGTCACACACTTGTCCAGACACAGATGTTGAGTCACTATGGTGCTGAAAACAACAGTGTATATGTCTGTACGTGTGCGCGTGTGTCTGCGTGTGTGTACGTGTGTACGTATCGACCTGAACCGAGACGTCTTGCCAGCGATATCACACCACGCAAGCATGAATGTGCTTATGAGAAATAGAAAGTGTGCTCTCCAGAGACCACACACCACAGACAAAGGATCTCTTTAATCCTCATCGGGATAAGAAACAACACTGGAAGGGTGCTGTGTGTGTGCGTGTGTGTGTGTGTGTGCGTGTGTGTGTGTGTGTGTGTGTATCCCAGGCTCACAGCGAAGCAAAGGGCTTGAGCCACCTCCTCATAGGCTTAGACCTTCTGCCATTGAGCGTCTGTTCTCTCCGATGTGGGTAGGTAGGTCTGGGCGTTAATAAGCAGAAATCCCGGTAAGGATCGGTAAACCACGGAAAACTCTAATCTAAAGGAAATCTTACAAGTTCAAAAGCAATTCCTAGGGGGTTTAACGTCAGGGTTAGAATGATGTTAGGGGGTTGTGATTGGGAGTTAGGTATATATTTCTGGTTGGGATAAGGAGACTGAGTTGGGGGTTTTCAGTTAAGGACAGGGTTGAGGTCAAGGTTTGGGTTTGGGAAATAAACATTTTGAGTGGGGCTGAATTCTGAGACCCCACAAAGATAGCTGTACATAACGTGTGTGTGTGTGTGTGTGTCTGCTGCAGTGTGTCCTGTGATCTTGCTAAGGTAAATAGATGTGGTCATCCCAGTGCAGGGTATTAGCCAGTTAGCTGAGGGATGAGGCGCAGGGCTCATATCAAAGCAAGGTTAACACCTCATCACGACCAGGTCTTAGAGGGGGATGTACTACCTTTAAATGGGCCAACCTTGCACACACACACGCTCGCTCGCTCACTCGCACAAAAGCATATAGCTGAACACATCACAGGAGCTTCAAGCCCCACAGGTGTCTGTTCCTCCCTTTTTGCTTCTCTCTCTTCCGCTATTTCCTCTTGGTCTTTGCCACACACACACACACACACACACACACTGCACATATACACAAACACATCAGTGTTTCTGAGAAGTCTAAATTGTAAAGCTAACATTAGCTTAGCCTAGGTTCCCCCTACTTTCTTCTATTGGCTACTCACTGGCCTCAAATCCACACTGTTTCTCTTATCTTTACCGGGTGGATATATTTAGGGAAGAGCTTAGCTTTAGGGGGCTGGCGCGTAGGGGGTGAGAGAGTGTGTGTGAGCGTGTGTGTGTGATTGTGGGGGTGGGTTGGCGTCAGCACACAGTGGCAAAGCTTGGCACTCGGCATGCCGCACTGAGTTTGTGTGTATCTGTGTGCGCTTGAATACGTGTGTGTGTTTGTGTGAGTGGGGGACAGGAGACAGGTCTGTGCACCCCCCCCCCCACGTCCCCCCTCCTCCCCACCAGCCAGGAATCTGCCCTTTAGTTTATTAAAAGCTGGTGAAACAATGGAGGGAGGTGAGGCAGGGAGGAGGAAGGAGGGAGGGAGGAGGGAGGGGGCTGAAGGGGTAAATGAACCGAAAACAATGACGTAAACCCTGGGCCTGGGCATGGTGCTGTATAATGGAGGGAGGGTGGGAGAGAGGGAGAGAGAGAGGGAGGGAGGGAGAGAAGAAGGGAGGGAGGGAGGGAGGGAAAGAGTTGAAAGACAGAAAGAGCAGTGATCTACAGAGTTCTGAACAGTCCACCTCACCTGCAAACACAACCTGGATCCTGCCTGTTGAAGGCTCAAGGGGAAAGAGAGAGAGGGACAGAGAGACAAAGATCCAAATGTAAAAGAGAGAAAAGATAAAGAAAGTAGAATCCGTCTGAAGATCTGATCCGAACCGAAGAACCAGTATCCCAGCAAACTCGCATTAAAAGTATATGGGCGTTTGTGAGTGCTTTTGCGTGTGTGTTTGTGTGAAGTGACAGACCCAGACGAGACGTGGGCAGTGGGTATTTATACACGCATCCCTCTGGCGACAACACCTATTGTGAAGCTAAACTGGGTAGGAATGAGACATCCTCGAATCCAGGACATGTGGCATGAACAGTCAGGGGCTACAAGGTGCCATTCTCACCGGCTGAGAGAATTGTCAATGTTTTACAACGTATCCAGGCGACTTTCAGTATAGTTCCATAGGCTGGGTGGTTCTGAAAAGTATACGTTTTGAACTCTGTGGGATGCTATAATATTATTGGACTGTAACCAGGCTGATTTCCTTGGCCTTATGGGTCATGCCGTTTCTGAGAACGGCAATCAAAGCGGTATGCGAAGGAAGATGGTTGGAGGGTCTTGAGAAGGAATGTGCACGTGCGCGTTGTGTGTGTGCGATGTGTGGATGTCGTGTGTTTGTATGTCTGTGGACGTGTGTCCACTCCCAGCTCAACAGTCAGTCCCATGTCTGCACGTTAAACCCCAGCTCCAACGTCTCATTCCCTTCCTCAGACTCACCGCCTGGACCCAGAGAGGTCCAGTCATGGTTGGATATAGAGAGGAATTCAGTTGTAATTATCTGGGGATATCTTAACTTTCCTAGCATCCCTCAAAGCCCAGTGTTTTGGTATCTGTTCTGTATTAATAGTGTGTTGGAGGAATGCGGTTACTGTAAATTAAATCCCTTTAACCCTAGATAGGGGGCTTTGCACAACTATTATAACAGGGATCACCCTCAGGGGTTTGGAGGAGGTTAGATACAAGTGGTTAAAGCTTTAAACAAAGTGGACAACATCTGAGCGAGGATTTACTTAGTCTTCCTCTCAAACTATAGTCTGGATTTACTGTCAAAATGTTATCCAGATTAGATTTTGGTCTTAGACTCCCTGTATTCCTGTTACACGGTCTTCCTGCCGTTCTACTGAGCCAGTTAGAGGACAAGGGAGATTCTGCAAGATGTTGACACTGAAACTGTTTCCAGTCCTTTCTCTGGTGATGGCGACAGGACAGTCTGAGCCTGAGGTTGTCTTCCATGTTTGCTGTGGGTTACTGGAGTGATGTAGTCATATGACAGTGAGGAACTCACTTCTTGGGAAAATTAGACTGACAGGTGAAGATTGAAGGGTGTGTGTAGACAAGATTCTGAAGGGTGTATAGACTACGTCCTGAAGGGTGTGTGTAGACAAGGTCCTGAAGGATGTGTGTAGACAAGGTCCTGAAGGGTGTGTGTAGACTAGGTCCTGAAGGATGTGTGTACACAAGGTCCTGAAGGGTGTGTGTAGACTAGGTCCTGAAGGGTGTGTGTAGACTAGGCCCTCAAGGGTGTGTAGACTAGGTCCTGAAGGGTGTGTGTAGACAAGGTCCTGAAGGGTGTGTGTGTAGACAAGTCCTGAAGGGTGTGTGTAGACTAGGTCCTGAAGTGTGTGTGCAGACTACAGCCTGAAGGATGTGTATAGACTAGGTCCTGACGGATGTGTGTAGACTAGGTCCTGAAGGGTGTGTGTAGACTAGGTCCTGAAGGGTGTGTGTGTACACAAGGTCCTGAAGGGTGTGTGTAGAGAAGGTCTTGAAGGGTGTGTGTAGAGCTGGTTACACACATACAAACACCTAGAAACTGGAATAGCAAATTCCTGGAACAATTCCCCTCACTCCAAACTCCTTTTTAAGAGTTGTTAACTCTGCCCAATTTGTCAAAAATGGGCTTTTGGAGAAAGAGAGCCGTTTTTCCAGGACTTGTGTTTTACACACACACACACACACACACACGCAACCTTTCAACCTGTCCCCCAGCTCAGCCATCTCAGGACAGCGTACCAAGAAGGAGAGGGGGGGTGCGGGTGAGGGTGACTGGACCGACGGTGTTGGGGCACACCAACCCAGAGTGCCTCAAGCTAATCTGTTTTTGGTGCAGTAATAACAATACGTTGCCACACACACGAAAAAGAATATTTCCCATGATGTGGACAGCGGGCAGTGGATCAACTCTGGCACAGCTACAACTCTCCTCCAATGGACAGAAAGGAGAGGTTCATGTGAATACATTTTAAATTGTTCGAGTAATTCAATATGAAGGAACTGATTGTGTTGTTTGATAGGTTGTTGCCAATGAAGCAATTTGCTCAAATGAATAGAGAAAGGGGGTGAGGTGAGACTATGCTCAGTTCCAACACCGCCCCTCCTACTACGCCAGGATCTACCCCCGCTGCTACGATTGAGGCCCACCCCTGACCCCTGCAGGAACATGGAGTAGTACCAAAAGTCCAAAGTTGGACTTGCGGGGAATGAGCAGAGAGAGTGCAAGGGAAGAGAGATGAAAGTGGACAAAAGAATATCTGACTCGATGACTAGGTAAACGTCGATTCTATGTAGCCTGAGCTGTATTCATGCGGATGGAAGAATGGAAACGACTGAAATCGCTTTCCACTTCCCAGCATGGAGTTAAAGCGGGGAGGAGGTTTCAGCTGGTGTTTGTGACACCCAGGGTTCCATAAATTTGAGGCCGAGGCAGGTGTGAGGGCGTTGGGGGAGAGGACAGCAGATTGTCCCGGTACCCTGGCTTGCCCTTTGCCCTCTGTCCTCTGACCCCAAGCCCCCCCCACACACACACACACACACACACACACACACGATGACCCCACACAAGCAGGGCCAAACACACACAGTTCAACAAATATGCTCTCATGCGCATATAAACAGGCTCATGATCGCTCAGGGATATAGAGGTCTTCCCCTTGCACATGTTCGTGCTCATGCAAATACACCCACAAATGCCCTAAAACCTTTCTATATTGTCCTGGAAGCCCTGAGTACCATCGCTAGCCACCATGCCCGGCATGACAATACACTGATATAAGCAACGTTCACAACAGGTTTGTTTTGCCAAGCCAGATGACTAGGATATCCACTACTGTTGGCAGTCCAGCAACCTGTGGGCTGGTCCTGTACATTTTGCGCGGGGGCGCGGGCGCGTCATGTACCGTATCCCGCCCAAAAATTGGGGGGCCGGGCGGACCTTCCCCCTTTTGCCTTTGGCTGTGTGTGTGAGAGTTGAGGACTACTAAAGATCCAAAGAGGTGGGGTTGGCAGGGGTCTGATAGTGGTGTGTGAGAGGTGGGGTTGGCAGGGCTTTGATAGTGGTGTATGAGAGGTGGGGTTGGCAGGGCTCTGATAGTGGTGTGTCAGAGGTGGGGTTGGCAGGGCTCTGATAGTGGTGTGTCAGAGGTGGGGTTGGCAGGGCTCTGATAGTGGTGTGTGAGAGGTGGGGTTGGCAGGGCTCTGATAGTGGTGTGTGAGAGGTGGGGTTGGCAGGGCTCTGATAGTGGTGTGTGAGAGGTGGGGTTGGCAGGGGTCTGATAGTGGTGTGTGAGAGGTGGGGTTGGCAGGGCTTTGATAGTGGTGTATGAGAGGTGGGGTTGGCAGGGCTTTGATAGTGGTGTGTAAGAGGTGGGGTTGGCAGGGATTTGATAGTGGTGTGTGAGAGGTGGGGTTGGCAGGGCTTTGATAGTGGTGTGTAAGAGGTGGGGTTGGCAGGGGTCTGATAGTGGTGTGTGAGAGGTGGGGTTGGCAGGGATCTGATAGTGGTGTGTGAGAGGTGGGGTTGGCAGGGCTTTGATAGTGGTGTGTGAGAGGTGGGGTTGGCAGGGGTCTGATAGTGGTGTGTGAGAGGTGGGGTTGGCAGGGCTTTGATAGTGGTGTGTGAGAGGTGGGGTTTGCAGGCCCTGCATATAGGACAGACTGGGATGTAGACTGTGTATACCCTGGACCACATGTCCACCAGGCCAACTAAACATCTCTGGGACTATTTATTTTAACAGGCCAATTGATACTTCAATTTCTCACAGGAAGAATGTTAAAGCTAAATGATTCCCCCAAGAAAGAAAAACACGGGCGGAAGTGCCCGGAGGGCGGGGAGGAAGAGGGGAGAAGAAAGAGGGGAGGCGGGCGGAGAGGAGCAGAGGGAAGGGTTTCACGTTCAGCTGACGCGTTCGCTGATTTAGGTACAAAATGAGGAAATCTGGTCTGAGCAGGGCAGAGATTAAGACTGATGCTGAGGAGGGAATTCGAACATAATACAGGGGCTTGTTTTCTGTTTTTGAAAGACTGATTTCCTCTGAGCTAAAGCAAAGCAGGCCCTACTCCCTACTCTGGAGTATGGTTACTGCCACAGTATTGCACACCAAACGTATTCACTCTCATACATACGCACGCACGCACGTACGCACACAACACACACTCCTCTCCCAGTTTGTAAAGACTTTTTCAATCTGATCAAGCCTCCCCTCCGCCCTCCCAAAAACCCCACGTACACCTCCCCATTAGGCCCCCTCTCTATATCTCACAAGCCTCTATCCTTATTAGCGTACCTGCTTAAGCAAGTGTAACTGCAGCCGGCTCTCAACACTCTCTCAACACGCACGGTATTGTCAGGAGGACAATAAAACCAGGCGAAAGAAAAACGTTACACAAATAAATGTCAAAATATGCGGAGGTGCACTGCCAATGGATTTTTGGTGAGAGGGCTTGCTGAGAGAGCAATTTATTTTAATGAAAAATTCATTCATGGGGAAGGCAGAGAGAGAGAGGATTGAGTGAGGCCTGGCTGGTTGGCTGACTAACTGTCTGGAGGCTGTTTGTGCATGGTTTTGATTTCTCCTCTGCGTAATGAAAGCAGTGGGGGTTAAGTGTGTGTGTGTGCGTGTTTATAAACGTTTCTGAGTAAGAATGGGGGGATGAGGGGGGATGGCGGAGAACTGGCAGGGTTATCCATGTAGCACACACCCATGTGCCCCTTGGTTGAGACTCAACCTCCGAACACAATAGCCCGCCTGGGACCACAGAAGACACGCACACACACACACACACACACACACACACTCACACACGTACAGACACAGGAAGCATCTCTGCCTTGTACCTTGTTTCACCTGTCCCACGCATCCTCCTGATCGCTTCTCCAGCTATTCACTCCTCTGGCCCACCAACAAGAAACAGAAAAAACAACACTTTAAACTGCAGCGTACGCTCTCTCTCCCTCTCCCTCTCCCTCTCCCTCCCCTCTCCCTCTCTCTCCCGCTCTCCCTCTCTCTCTCTCTCCCCTTTCTCTCTCTCTCTTGGACTTTCTGTCTTGCTGTCTTTTTCTGTTTCTTTGTCTCTTCCACTCTCCATTTCTATAAGGATGTCTCTCGCTCCCTCTCTCTATCTCTCTCTCTCTCTCTCTCTCTCCGTCTCTCTCTCTCTCTCCGTCTCTCTCTCTCTCTATCTCTCTCTCGGACTTTCTGCCTCCATGTCATCCTGTCTTCTTTTCTTTCTTTGTCTCTTCCACTCTCCATTTTTCCATTTCTATATCTACGTGTCTTCCTCTGTCACTCCGTCTCCAACACACGCGCAAACGGACACACGTCATTTGTCCATCCTTCCCTCTCCCTTACTCCCCCTGCAGACCCAGCCCCCCACGGGAGGCCTGTGCAGGAGATGGAGAGGCCCAGAGAGCAGAGCCTCAGACCAGCCTGCCATCCCCGCACCGCCCCAGGACTCGGACTGGCAGCTCCAGCACGCCTCCACTGAAAACCCAGGACGCCGCGCAGCCCGAGAAAGGAGAGCGAGAGAGGGAGGGCTTAGGATCCCATCGTCGTCAGCAGAAGGCGAAGGAGAGAAGGGAGGCGTTTTCTAGCTTCAGCCGGCGGAAAGAGAGAGGAATTGGCGCCCTTTTAAAAAAGAGAAAGTCTCTCCTATTCTCTGCGGAACTCCATCCTCTCCCCCCCCCCCCCCCACCATCTACCTCCCTGCCACTCACCCCCACCCCTCCACCCGTGTTGGTTGTGCTCCTTTTCAAACCATGAGGCTCACCAGGGCCTTCTGCCCGCCGTCTGGCCTGCTACTGGTTCTGGTCTTCTGCCCCCTGGTGGCTGTGCTGCAACCAGGCAGCAGCAAGGCTGAAGGGCCCCACTCTCTCCTGGGAGACACAGACCCAGAGCGCTGCATGAGGCATCACTTTGTGGAGACCATAACCCACCCCATCTACAAGTGCAACTCCAAGGTAAGATTCCACTGCATGTTCTGTGCATGCTGTGTGTTTTTCTTTCTCTTTCTCTGTCTCTCTCTCCTCTCTCTCGCTTTCTCTCTCTGTCTCTCTCTCTCTCTTTCTCTCTTAATCTCACTCTCTTTCTCTCTCTCTGTCTCTCTCTTTCTTTCTTACTCACACTCTCTCTCTGTCTCTCTGTCTCTCCCTCTTTCTGTCTGCTTACTCATTGTCCCTTGAGCGCACGAGAAACACACACTCGTAAACACGCACATAAACACACCCTACCCACACAGACGGCAGTCCTCCGAACACCGTGAGCCCGTTCTGTGCTGTCCTCAGTGACTGACTACACACAAACACCGCACTCTCGCGCACACCCAGTGTAAGCCAATCCAGTCTGGCCCCCACAGGCTCCCTGCTGACAAGCAGTTTCAAAGATAACAGGGTCAGTGAATCTGAGTAATGAGCAGGTTTGATTCTAAATATCAGAGCAGCGATCTGGTCCAAACCAGACCCCTGAGACGCATCGGGAACCTGCAGCCAACACTGCTGCTCTGTGTCTGCCGTCGCTCTATCTCTCTCTCCCTCTCTCTCTCTCTCTCTCTCTCTCCTGTCCCCTCTCTCTATTTATCACACCCCTGGCAGAGGTTGCCTGGTTACCTCAGCCAATAGGAAGCCCCTGCTGAGCGCAGTAAACGACTGCAGCGTGGCCCTTGTCCTGAAACGCAAACGTTTGGATAACGCTCCTTCCTTCTCTCCTCGACATTAATCTTGTAAGCACAACAAGCCCCTCAAAAAAAGGGTCAAAGAGGTGCGTACAGACACACACATGGCTTTACTGCAGGCAGGGTTGACGGACCAGGGGATTCGGTCGGTCAGTCGCATGTCGCAAACCAGCTTCTCCCTTGTTTAGCAAGCGAGACTTATTGGCATGCTGGGGAAGTGTTCCGAAAGACCGTCTCTTTTTCCCATGTCGTCCCTCCATTTGTTCTCTTTTCAGTCATTTTTGTTTTCGTTCCCAGAAGGAGGGTTTATTTGGTGACAAGAGGTGGTCACATCTACCGTGATAAAAATCAGCCGTAGGTCAACTAAAGTAAAGCAGAGTGGGTCCTTTAGGTGGTCTCAGATAGGACCGAACACTTAGTGTAAAACAAGTTCCATTACATGCCACATTGACTAGAGGAAACCTGAAAGGCATTTGGCCTGCACGGCAGATTGAACAGCCCTCTCGTTCTCTCTCTCTCTCTGTCTTTCTCTGCCTCTCTCAATCTCTGTCGGTTTCCCTCAATAGGATACACCTGGACCCAGTCCCACGAATTCAAAGTCGGTGTGTTTGTGCGTGTGTGAAGGAGGGAGGGGAAGGGAGAGCGCCACAGAGATATAGAGGAGGAGAGTGAAAGGGAGAGACAGTGAGAAGGAGGAGAGAAGGAGGTGCAGGAGTCTTCAGCTGGCGGCCAGCTGCTCTGCACCTGCACCTCTGCCCTGCCTGCTCCCCTCACCTCCTCACATCCACGGGATGAAAGTCCCGCTCCCTCGCCCGCTTGCTGGATGGATCTTCTCTATCTCAAGGGGAACAGATGAGGCCTTGGAGAGGAGGAGAGGTGTGGGGCGAGCGGTAGGTGGGAGACGGATGGATTAGACACGCCCACCTGAGGTCGCAGAGGACAAGGAGAAGAACAGGGAACTGTACAGAGGAGAGGAGAGAAGGAGAGGGAACAAGGAAAGGAGGGGGGTGCAGAAAAGGCCCAAGTAGAATATGAGAACGCAATCCCTGACTCATGGTCGTTTTCAGCCTCTGTAACCAAAACATGTTCGGTAGCTGGACACAGTTCCGTGGCAACCATGTGTGGAAGGGTTAGAGTGCGTGTGGAAGTGTGTGTGTATGTCTTAGGAGTGTGTGTATGTGTGAGGGGTGTTTGTGTGTGTATCCAGTGGTCCCAGACGTGCTATTGTCAGAGAGAGGGACATGGGTGGCGACACAGCAGCTGAAAGGGGGACATGACACAGGAGGCTGTTTAGGGAGGCGACAGGAATGCGGAGCGCTCTGTCAGAACTGTAGCAGCGGAGGGACAGAGGGCCGGAGAACACACCTCTCTAGTCAGCCGGACCGACAGCAAGCTTACCGTCTAGACACACAGGGTCTGCCTTTGCTGAAACTGAATTGCTCAGAACAGGTTGAAATGAATACTGTACCCTCCCAATGAAAAAGCTTAGCAAATCTGCTTTGTAATTCCAAAAATGTTCATCACTGATGAGCCTCTAATACAGTCATCCTATAAAGGGGTTTGGGCCAATATTGTGCTTCCATAAGCCTGTCTACTGTTACTGTTGGACTTTGGCTAGTCTTTCAGTTCTGTTTTTACAGATTTTCCACCAACAAACTGGGCCCCACAGTCTAAGTGTGTTTGTGTAAGTCTGTGTGTGTGTGTGGGGTGGGGGTTTAGAGAGCGACAAAGAAAGAAAGAAAGAAATGTGTGCATGACCCTGAATGGTACAGAGGGAGTAACCAGCTTCACTCCCTGTGGCTCTGCAGGTGCAAGGACAGGCTGGGAACCTTCTACACAAACACATAGAGAAAGATTGCAGGCAGGCTGACAAACAGGCAGGCAGGCAGACAGACAGACAGACAAACAGACAGACCAGTCAGAGTGTTCATTTAGAAATCCGCCTTTTCCCCTACATGTCAACAACATTGTCCCAAAAGACCCCCTCCTTCCCTTTGACCTTAAGTGAAATCCCTGCCTTTCTCCTCTCTCCGTTAGATGGTGTTGCTGGCTCGTTGCGAGGGCCACTGCAGCCACACGTCTCGCTCGGACCCCCTCATCTCCTTCAGCTCGGTGCTGAAGCAGCCCTTCAAGAGCACCTGCTACTGCTGCCGGCCCCACACCTCCAAGCTGAAGGCAGTGCGCCTGCGTTGCTCGGGGGGGACCCGTATCACAGCCACCTACAGGTACATCCTGGCCTGCACCTGCGAGGAGTGCAGCTGAGCTAGCCCAAGAGAAGCCTCCGAACCAGCTGGACCTCCGGCACCTTGCCCCCTCCGCAACCCTCCATCCACCCGTCCAGACCCGGCTGACGAACCCCCGCAGAACTGTTCCTTGGCGTTCTTTCTGTGTGGGGTTTTGGAACTCTGGTGATCCGGAGGACCCCTTGGAAGCTTCGAATGCTAGAACATTTCAAATCCGAGAGCAGCTTCCTTGGAGGTATAAAGAACGTTGTTTCTGACCCAGGACTCCCCAAAGACAGAACTGCACTCCCCTTCAATCACAACCATACAGTATATACACATGCACGCTACATACATGGCGCTTGTTACAAGCATCAGTGGTATTATGGCAGCTCTATTAAAAAACCAAGCAGCAGTCCTGGATGACAAAAGATGGAGATTATTAAGCCCACCTACTGAGTGTGTGTGTGTGTGTGTGTGTGTGTGTGTGTGTGTGTGTGTGTGTGTGTGTGTGTGTGTGTGTGTGTGTGGATGTGTGGATGTGCACACACGTGCAGAGTCCATCATCCCACCTGCTCTGACCCCTGTCTGCCAACTTATAAACCTTGGAAGAAAAAAAAACGCCACACAATATTGCATCCAGCCCAGTAAAACATGATGGACACTGGTAGCTGACATCACCTGAGGTTCTTTTTGAGGATTAGATCTTGTATCCTACCTTGCTTTCACCTCCTACGGCTGACTATAAGACAACGCTAGTGGAGGTATGAAATGGATTCTCTGGAGGAACGTTGGGTTGAAGGGAGGACATCTGTAGGGGGGCTGGGAGTAGGGGATGGGAGGGGTCACATTTGCCAGTGCAGTATGATCATGTGTGCATGACCTCAATGGCACTTCCAGGACTGTCAATGTCACTGATCAATGTATTTTACCTGTAATTTCCGTGCATCTGTAAGTCAGTTCGACGTCTTCACAGTTAACGTTGCTGATGGTGTTATTATCATAATCATGACAGAATATGTCAATACTGACACACTCGAGTACATAACTTACAATGACTGATTTCTGGGATACTTCAGCAGTTACTGTACCTACTTTAAACTTCACCAGACATGCCATAGCCTACTGTAGATTATTACTACCATCAGTGTTTACCACAGTTTCTCCTGATTTATGGCCCAAAATAAGGTTGTGGCTTAACATTTGCATTACGTTTATTAGACAGGTTACATAAAGTTTTGTAGTTTCAGGTAATCACTTGTTCATGTGTAGTACAGATTTTCTGTGGTCTACAGTACGTACACACTGCTCCCACATATTCTCAGATAGACACACATCCACTCAGACACAAGTACACAGACTCTCTCACACACACGCAAATGCCTTTGTTGTATGGTGGAGTGAATAGGTACCACATCCCTGTGTGTTTGTCTGAGCCCGTAGCTGAACTGACAAGGCATCTGGCTGCTTCACATGAGAACATAATAAACAGCTTTTCTTCACACTGGAGATTAATCTGCCTTTCTCTAGCTGTCTCCGCTGACTGTGTCCCTCCTTTATCACACACACACACACCCGACCTCCACACGTGCACACAGAGGGATAGAGTAACTATGGCGAGAGAAACAGGGATAAGGAGAGAGAGAGAGAGAGAGAGTCAGAGAGAGAGAGGGAGAGAGAGAAAGAGAGAGATAGAGGGAGAGCGAGCGAGAGAGCGAGCGAGAGAGATAGAGAGAGCCTGGAAAGATCAAAAAGAGAGAGGAAGAGTTGGGGTACTTTGTGTGACATGAGACAGAATGTATAATTATATGCGGGACTAATGTGACAGCATGATAGAGGACTAGCATAATGCCTGTCAAAGTAACACTAACTGTATTTGTATGGCTGTCCAAAAAGTACAATATGAATGAGCTGTTTGGCAATGTAAGCAGCCATCACACAGTTGCTCGTTCATTTTTTCTTTTTTGCTCTCTCTCTCTCCCCCCCCTCCAGACACACACACACACACACACACACCACTCACGCACACACTACATACATACACTGTAGTTCTAATTAAAGACGCAACAAGCTCAAATGTCATCATCAAATATAGCCTTGGTTTCTATCCATGTGGCCAGCAGCATGACCAGCCCCAGGTGTGAAGCAGCAACACATATGGTGTTTTCACAACCCCTCCAACCCGCCATAACATCCATCCCACACATTCTCTCACTGCACAGTGATAATCAGAACCATTCATCATGCAATAAAGATCATAGGGAAGATATGTTGGATCACGCATGGCTACGTTTGTGGATTTGCGTTTGCATGTGTTTGTGTGTTCAGGATGGCTTCATGTATGTGTTTTGTACATGTTTGCGTGTTCCGGATGGCTTCTAGAATGTTTACCGAACAGTGGGCCTTACAGTGGCTTGGATGAAGGCGAAACCATGAAACCGATCACTGGAGAAGAGGGTTAATACAAGACGCGTGTTCATTGCTAATGTGCTGGATATGAGACGACAATCATCTCTATCTTCAAAGTATTATCCTGAATAAACGTTTGCTATCACTTTGAAGGACAGACCCATACTGCCATGTGGTTTGTGTGTCTCCTTGTTATGTCGGAGCATGTCTGTAATTGAAACCTTCCAAGGTCTACATGCTAGAGGGGATCAATCCCTTTCAAAAAGAGTGATTTCATAACATACTCAAAACCTTCTGTTGAGAACAATGTTGCAGTTGAAGGCCTGTTATAAAAGCCTGTTAAGGGCCATAAGGCAGTGCATGTCTATAGTGTATTAGGATCACAGTTCCCTGTTAACTGAACTGAAAAGGGACTGATCAACACTGCTACACTCATCACCCGCACACCGCAGGTAAAGGAGGCAGAGGGGAGGAGCAGAGGAGGAACGGCACAGAAAAGGGATCCCGTTCAACATGACTGAATGATGCACTTTTAGCGCCCTCTGCTGGTGGTCTGGTGTACAGACACTTGTTGATGTTCGTTGACTGCTCCTCACATGCTCCACAGACCTTCTTAGGCAAACAGAGGATGCATTTTCCTGCCAGTGGCTGCTCTAACCACGTGACAAAGCTAGTCATGGGCAGAAAAGGGTAAGGGGGATCACAATTCGAGATATAATGCTCCAATATGGCAGAGTAAGATGTACGAATGCAACCCAACCTGTTTTGAACAACAGAGGAGCGTGTCGTATGGAAATGTATACCTCCGGACAAATGCGTAACCCGATGTAGCAGGGCCAGAGACAGACTATGCAACCATCCTGCTGCTATTCTGGTCCCAGTTTCTGGGTTAACAACAATCCTCAAACACACACACACACAAATGCACACGCACAGTCTGATAGTTTTACACGCAAACTTGCTTTTCGTGGTTTCAGCAGAGATAATGAGTGTTATCTGATTTTACCGTTCACTCTGCAGTTGGCTAGAGCTAGGACAGAGATATGCTAGCGTTGGGCTTTAGTAGATTACCTCATAAATGGGATCCAATCTGGATTAAGATTATCTGCGGTATGCACATTATGGATCATATACTGTACTGCACTGCATCTTATAGAAGAGACAGGCATCCATACACACTTCCACAACACTCAACACACAACACGCAAGTACTTGCACAAATAACTCCACACACGTACACAACACATGCACATGATGAGAATAAGGTATGGATTTTATGAGTGTCTAACACTGTATGTTGAGCGGAGGTCACAGGTTTTTAACCTCGCAGAAGAGACCAAGAAAAGGACTCAATTCTTTACGATATTATTTATATCCACAAGGGGGCAATACAAACTATATAATAAGAATTAAGGTACGATGTGTGCACCGATGAGTGTTGAGCCTTCATATGAGATGGTTATGTATAGCAGGTTCAAGACTGATGATGAAATCCAATTCAAAATATTATAGGCTGTCCATACGAAGTTTTTTAACATTTTACACAGCCTCGTCTGAAGGGTGTTCCTTTGTTGTTTTACATGAAGAAAAATGAATTAATGCTTCAGAGTTTAACAGACAAGATTATGGCCTTATCTCCCTAAAGGCACAGTGGGGTCGACACCAGTAGAGTGGCGCACAACAAGAGCTATGAAAGTCTCTGCTCAATCGAATACAATTCTACTTAACTTCACACCTCTCTCTTACGCCAAGGTGTTTCTAGCCTAGTGCGAGGAGATAAGAATAAACGACCTTTCGTAGAAATGTATGGTTCAAAACGTCACTACAGAATCATGCTGCTCGAGTAGTCTTGTTCTACTACTCGTAGGCGGGGCCGTGAGAAAGCGGCCCTGCCTTGACGCTATAATACAGATGCGATCCCATGTCTTCGACGCGTTCCGCACCGAGCGAGCAGGCGAGCAAACTGCAGCCAGCTGGGGCAGAGAGAGAGAGGCAGAGAGAGCGACAAAACAACAACATGACAGCACCGAGCAACACATACGATGTGATAGTGGTTGGGGGAGGAATATCAGGTCAGTAGTCCATTTAAACCAAACATTATTGCATGAACTTGTTTAATCAACAATTAGTTGACCATTTGCCGGACCTAACATTGAGAAGAACTCCTCAATTTAGAGGGATTTCCTGCGAATCTCAGACACCTCGCGCCACTGGCGGCCGTCTAGTGTTTTATGTAAGTGGACAACTGTTGCATAGGCAAAATTGGACATTTGCCTCTTGTCAAATAAAACGCAGAAATCATATAACCTGACTATTTAACCTATTTGAGCATGGAGCTTGCTACTGGTTGACCCGTTTTCACAGTTTTTCCTCCTTTTCTTCTTTTGTCAGTAGTAACCAACGTTGTCCAGTTTATTTCGCTTGGCAGTCTCTTCCGTGAAGCTGCATCTATCGAATCGTCGCTGATCATAGGAGTGTCTGTGTTGTATAAACTCCTCCGGTGGCTAAATGCAGCTGTACAGATGGCTGTTATGCTGTAAATGGTTACTGTATTGTTGCAACACTTTAAAGACGATTGTTCAAAGTGTCACCTGCGATCGTTAGTGGTGGACCAGTACAGTCACGGATGATGTCCAATTGTTGGCACAGATCAACAACCGACCTTGATAAGAGTAAACTGTATCCATGTAGCATATTTACTGCGTTGAGCCTTGGTGATTTTCACGCCAGCCCCGCTCCCGCCACTTAAAGTTTGGATTCAGAGACAGTCCTCCAGAGACAGTCTGTCAGGCTATGTGTCAGTCTGTCGATCTGTATGCGCTCTGAGAGACGGGTCACGTTTTCTTTCTCGTTTCTCTCTTTTGGTCTTTTGTTGAATTTCTCGTTGCTCGTGCTCAATTTGCCTGTAGCTTTTTAGGGAGTAAGAACGAGGCCCCTATAGTACGGTCCTTGTCTTCTAATCGAAGGACATCTCTCTCCAGTCTGTAAATGTAATTGTCATGTTCCAGCCATCAGCCAGTTGGTCTCTCCCTCAGGGGGAGCTAGCACTTTCCAAGAAAACACTAAACACTTCTGACAGCCTGTTACCAAACCATCAGCAGGGAAGGAGGAAAGGAGAGAGAGATGGATAGAAAGAGGGGGCAGGGAGGAAAAGAAGAAATAACAAGGCAATGAGAAATATGTCTGTTGTTTTGTTGGACAAGGTCCTCAGAGGGACTGGGAAGGTTGAAGAGGCTGACGAAATCGGAAGGCGAAGAGGGAAACATGAGCTTGAGGGAAAAAGCGAGACAAAATAGCTGAATCTCTCACAATCGTACCGCAACCCTGAAATGAATAATGGACCAGTTAGGCGGTTTCTCTTTTCTAAAATGTATGGCGAGCCAGCAGTAGTAAATATGTTGTTGAGGAGTCTCCCTGAGAACAGAGGTCTTTAAACCCAGCAGGAGGCCTCCTAGCCAACCAACCAACACCTTCACCTTAAGAGCTAGATGATTGTAAAGTCAAATGGCTATGTAATTGCACCACGCTCAATAGAAATTCTGGATCGAGACGGTATTTTCCATCGTGGGGTAAAAACCAGACAGGGCTCAGCTATCCGGTGTGTATTTATGCAACTGCTCCTACCAATGAAAGCCCTGCGATGGAGTGAGAGTGTGTGTGTGTGTGTGCGGGTAAAACCTGAATGCGTGTTGACCATTCCTGGTTCCATCCCTGGTGCAGTGCACGCAGTTCATACTGAATACTGTTGGTATGTAGGGATCTGGATGGGAGCCAGGCAAGGCAGCACACAAGCACATGTTCACAGTCAGCGGCTTGGCATGGATGGTTTGGACCTGGTCGTTCCTTCTCCGTTGGTGCATCACAACCATAAAAACTCCATGATTGTTGATGTCACCCTTTCTAAGGAGGTCACCAACAGCTTCTTAAACTACGAACGACCAGGTTGACTAAAAGGTGATTTTGCCTGACTGTAATCCACCATGTCATAGGGATTATCAAAGATCAACAGGGTGGACTCAACCTAAATCAGACCCCCCCCCTACCCCCTCCACAGTAAACAGCAGGAGGGTTTGAAATACCACACACTCCATCCAGCTGAGCAAACACCATGCCATGCTGCGTTTGTGTTGGTGTGTGTGTAGGTGTGTGTGTGGGTGTGTGTGTGAGCGTGTGTGGGTAAGGAGCACCTGATTCAACCTCCTACAAATGAGTAATAGTGCGAGATGTGTCCGCGCTCGCGTACCGATCGAGCTCTGGCTGACATTCTCACGTATACCTTTAGCGTTCTGTCTATTAAGATGTTGAGATGGGGGTTTTACTCAACCCCGACTCCACGTGGTCGTATCAGGGGCCAGAGAACCAACAGTAACCAAGCGAGCTGGGCGTTGTTAAGGTCTTATTTGACTTTGCACTGTGCCGTCCGTCTCCTACCCCACCCTCCTCTTTGCCATGGCTTTTCTATGGTGTGCCTTTATTTGTTAGACCTGAGGAGGCGATTACCGAGCGACGAGGTCGGAACACGTCTCGTCGATGCCTCCCCCACTCCCGGGTCGATACCCGCAGTGTTTTGTGGGTTTGTTTGTGTGTGTCGTGTTTGTCCACTCGTATAAGGCAGCGTGCCACATCAGAGAGACGCGGCAGGTCTCGACCGACCCTTTGCGAGACACGTCCATCGCGGAGCTCTCCGTCCGCACGTACACGAGCGCACCCCTGCACCTGTGCGCACGCATGCTAGGAAACGTGCATATCCTGGCTTTTGCCGGTAGTACGTGTCGAGTAATAAAGTCGAGAAGAGGAAAAGTCAAAAAGAGAGAGTGAGCAATGGTAAGAGAGAGAGAGAGAAGAC